>CH003038.1:79750-112126 GCA_000149265.1 Ciona savignyi
TTGGACCGCTTGGATCCCCCGCTCCCTCGGCAAAGTAATTCTAACCCTGTCCCAAACACTAATCTTAACCCCAGAACTAACTTTAACCCCAACCCTAACATTATTATCATCGGCTTTTGTAATTACGAAGTATAGTAAGCGATCCAAGCGATCCAAGCGATCCAAGCGCTCCAAGCGGTCCTGTAGTATTTAGAGGTACCGATCATATTTTTGTGTTTTAATATTAACCCTTTCTTGAACTCAAATCGACAATGTAAATAAATATAAAAGTGTTCTAAAATTGTAAATTCTTCTTTGTAGTCGTAGTAGGTCAGGCTATATCATTGTACCATCAAATCCAAGCCACTGGAATACAACATGACCTCTTTGTTAAGTGAACGAAACTTGGTGGACGAAGTCAACGAAGAATCCTCTGAATCTGGAAGTTGGGGCAGCGTCAACTGCAGTTTCAACCATAACACAAATAGTATCAATGACACAACCTTCATGGCCATGGAAATAGAATTGGACAAAACCAAACAGGTACTGTATGGGTACAGTAGGTCTATCATTACCGTAAAAAGTCTAATAACAGGGAAGCCCACAAAAGTATATTATCAATTTAAAAAAATGTGCAATATTGTACATAGAGATTATACCTTGATAAATTTAATTTCAGTTTTTGTTTGTGGGGGTAAAATGTAAAACAAAAATATTGAAAATCCTTGTACATTGTTAAATTATATAAATCTGATGATGATGACAAAAATATTGCAAAACGATCTATTTGGGTGATTTTTTTTGGTAAAACATCATTAGATTTGTATAATACAGGTATATATACCCAGGAATAATAGTAACCCCCTTAAAAGGTTGCGTTTCGATCCCGTTTCAGTCCGGTCCATTCCCGTAAATCGTCTTTCCGCCCAGTTACAATCATGTGTGTGTTTTTAAGTTTCAATGACGCTACAGTTTTTAATTACGGCATGTCACAAAAACTGGCCAAAAAAAGTTAAATTGTAGAAAGTGATAATAATCAATAATCGAAAAGTTATAATACGAATTTTATTTGCTCTCATTGTGCTATTATGAAGGATTAATATAAAGATTAAAGCCTAGATATTATTTTCCACTTAAATGAGAATTTAAAAAAAATTAGCACTTTATGGTAAGTGTTCGGTACTATGGACTCATGTTTGGTTATGACATCATAATTCACAGAGAATCTTCAATTTTAACTTGGTGACACTCACAAAAGACATAACGATGCGACAAACCTGATTAATTTTTTTGCAAGCTATGCCCCACTTTTTATATGTCAGCAAATAAATATTAAGTCGTAGCAAATGAGGCACCGAAAGACCATTAAGTGCATGAGTCTGCTGCCACTTCATTTAACTTATAAATAAATATCAAGTTGTCTAATTTACTTGAAAACAGCATATTCATTATTTTATTTTGTAAGTTTCGATGATTATATATATTAAATTTTATTTTTTGGTAAAGTATTACCGGTACACTAAAAAAACATATATAATCAATATGTACACTTGGTTTTTAATTATTGTTATTATTATATCAATATCAAATTGATAGGCCTAAGCAATTAACATAGCCAAGAAAGTTGATATATATATTGCCATTTTTACAAATTTAGATGATATATCATCAATTCTACAAGAACTACAAAGTTTATATTAGAAATGTATTACCACACTTCTTTACCACAAGTTCGGTACAAAAATTATTTCCAGCAGATGTTATTAACAAACTAAATTCAAATATTTAAATTTAAATATAACCAGCTTTACGTTGTATAATAACTGTTTAATGCATTGTACTGTTACATGAATAATTTGTCTTTTAATCACTTCCTAATATTATTTTAGGAATATTACGAAACTGTGCATTACCTAATGCAATTACATTGTTCTTCAAGTGTTTATAGAATCATTGTTTATTAGACTGGAATAATGAGATCGCTTGGACAACTTACAGATGTGCAATTATACAAACCTGTGTAAATATAAAAAATGGCCTACTTAAGAAAAAGTATAGTTTGAACAATTAAAGAACCAATGGTTTGTAATATCAGGTTATAATTTAACCTGATATAACCATTATAATTTACCGCAGTTTCCCACTTATTTAATTGAATTTATATTAAAGCTCTCACACAACAGTTATTTTTTGTTAATTTTTTTGAGTAGATACCACACATTTGTATTTGTATGAAAGTGCTTTAAAAAATTAAAGTATAATTTTATTATTATTTAAGATATCATTAATTATAATTATCAAACCCAATAATTGTTTTATAATTTGTAATCTAAATGATAAAACACACAGCAAAGTTGTGTGCCAAGATGAGCTATCTTTGTAATGTAAGCTGTAATCTTTTCACTGGTTGACTTAACATTACTGAACTGTCCAGTTGAAAGTTCTTATACTATTTTATACATAAATCACCCTCTACATGTGTAACTGAGTCATTATGTATGAGATTCTTATATTGGTCAATTCAACAATTTTTATTGGTGTCATGCTCTATAATGCCAGGACAATTAGGTAAAGTGTGCAAATGTTTTTATATTTTTATATTATTTTGTTGAGCTATGAACATAAAAAATGATCTCTAGTATAATAAAGGTTATTTTAAATCCTTTTCTCTCAATTTCCCACAAGTAATTTTGCACATATGCCAGCTTTTCTTTACGTATGATATTATTACATATTTAAATTGCGATTTTATTAAGGATCTTAAGCGTAATGTGAATGGTTGCCTACCTTTTGCAGTAAACCCTGTACATATATGGGGTAATGTACTTTTATGCACATTAAGAGTTTTTATGTGGTTTTTCTTAACAAAAACAATTTACACGAAAATACTCATTAAAGGGTTAGGCCTATATTTTTTATACAAAAACCCTTAAAAATAAGAAAACCGGTGGAGTTATTTCATTTAGTTAAATACTTGATTTCAGATAAAGTGTTTAATTTCCTGATTAATTCACTGGGTTCGAGCAATGTTTGTGCTATTTAAAATATATACCAACTATTTAGCAGCAGGATTTGATCTCACCACCTTACGTCTGCGTTTATCTGTTAAAACTAACCAGACACCATATCGGCAGTTCGATATACAAAATGAGGATTTTGTTGATTCTGCTGACTTAAATATTTTAACCTAACCATTGGATTTCAGTTTTAAAATAAGTGATGTCGCTTATTCTGTAAACATTTGAATTGCTGGAGTCAGTTTTTTTAATGACTGGATAACTTTAAGTATAAATTTTACAATTCACAATTTTTGTTACAGGATCTTAAAGAGAAAAGTGCAGAGTGTGAGAAACTGCAATCGGTGCGTGCTAAAGTGGATAGAGAGCTTGAAGACTTGACAGCCAGCTTATTTGAGGAGGCAAATAAAATGGTTTATGATGCAAATATGAAGAGACACAAAGCTGAAAAGAAAGTGACAGAAGCAAATGGATTGGTAATTTTGCATTAATAATGTTCCAGCCAGTTTAACCAGTAGCCATGAGATTGGTGTTAATGTGCCTGATTCATTTTTGTTTAGTTTATTCTAATGAAATAAAACAACAAGTGAGATAATCAATGTTAAATAGAAAAGTGAACCTTGAACTCCAATCGGTTTTGTTTCGAGTCGACAGATTTGATTGAAGCAAATCATGTATTACCGAGTATTGAAGTAACTGGTAGAACACTGATTATCGTGTTATGATCTCACCATCTTCTATCTTATTCCTTTTATATAAACTGTTTATTTCCAGATTGAAGCTTTGAGATTAGAGGTTGAAGCATTGAAATCCTTAGTCATCACCTCTACCCCCAGCAACCCCAACCCAACATCTCACCCACAGTTGATCAAAAGGAAAGAAGGTAAAGTAACATGTTAGTTGTTCTAACAAGCAATTACAGGGTTGTTTTTAGAACTACACTGATAGATTTACAGCTAATTATATGGTCGGTGGTAAGACAAGCCACACCAAGGTAAAGCACAGCAGTCATAAACCCTGTGTGATTTAGAAAGCAAGTTTGCCTCAGTAGCACTTTAAAAATCCATAGACACTAAATTAAACTATGGAAACCATTGACGCTTTTGGTAACCGATCAGTAATAATATTAACTAAATCTTCAATAAAATCTGTAAATATTCGTATTTATGTTAATTTTAATAAAACATATTTGGCTTTTTAAATTAAAATAATTTTATTTAGCATAAAAACTTAATGTTTTATATATAGGGAGAAAATTTAATGTCTAATCTTATATTTTTATGCCAAGTATTAAAAAATAAGTTTTAAAACAAAGCTTTGAATGTGACATCTGTCGAGTTATTTTTTACATTTTACCCATTTAAAAAAGACAATAAGATGGCATTTCTATTCAATGTATACCAGAACAGACCACACATTTCTATAGAAATTATAAACGAGATTTCATAGGTAAAATTTTTACAATTGTAATTGATCATCTGTCTTTAATTAAATCCAGCTTCCTTTCTGTCATATTATTCATTCGCTTTATTTTAATGTAGCGTCGCCGATTAAAAGTCTAAAGCTTCCAAAGAATTGGAGTAAAGAGAAGTTAAAAGATTCGACAACATTAGAAATCCCTAAACAAGAGTTCAAAGTGAATCAGCCAATCGACTTCAATGTTCAAAAAGAGGTTTGAATTTTTACTTTCTGTACCAGTACCAGTTGTAGATTTATCTCCGAATACATTGCAACTGCTGGCATAATAACATTATTATTTATATTAATTCAAATAAAATATAATATTATTTTATTATTATTGGTATTATTTTTTATTTATAAATAGTTAAATGCACACAAATTAGTATAATTGGCAAATTAAATGATAAACATTCTGACTGGTGTGCCAACATGCCAACTTTGTTATTTATTGAGTGCTCACTCAGGTCGACTCAACATTACAAGCTGAGCTGTCTAGTTGGCTTGAAGCAAATTTATCGAGTCGAAAAGGTTGCGGTTGTGGCAGACAAACTGTGCAGCAGATGTCCCAGTGTGTGGGCATGTCTCAGTCGACGTTTCTGCAGCGCGTGCTGAAAGAAGACATGACTCCGTGCCTGGATTTTAACAATGGGGAGTTGTCTGACCAAGTGTCGAAATCAATCCACAGCAATTCTTTATCAGTGGAGGCTATCCCATGCTCAGAAGAAGTGCTGTAAGCATCATTGCCTCATTACAGTGGACCGAAATGTGTTTATTTATCATAATGTAATTAGGTTAAGTTTTATTACAGTTAATATGTCTTTTCTAATTTAAATGTAATGACGAAATAATGATGTACATGTACCATGATGCTGCAACACTCCAGTAAGATTATCATCATTCTGGTTATGTGTTTATCCAAGTTGTATTATGAAGGGATTTTATAATATAACACAACATCGGTCTTAACTTACAATTGACTTTAGGTACAACTTATATCACTGTAATCATAATATGCATCTTGTGTGGGTGAATAGTAGAACATTATGACGCACATCTATGACTCGTGCCGTCATGTTGTTTCCTGTATCTGATTGATCTAAATGTTTCATCTTCGCGTGCTTTTTAAAATCTTCAATGCAAATCATTTAAACGTTCGACATTTTGATATCGTCGAATCAATATAATTAATTACATTCACTAAACGATAATTAATTCAAGTCATTCTTTATTGATTTTATTTTAAAGAAACAAATGAATGCTTCTCCATAACAATGTACAAATTTGTACTAGATGCATCCAACAGAAACCATTTGTAATTAATTCAAATGTAGGTCCACTGTCCAGTTGCAAGGTTAAAACATTCTATTAAAATATTTAAGAAATTTAAATATTATTTTTGTTATTTTTTTTTTAAATTAGGGAACGCTTCACCATAATTCCTTTTTGGTGGTTCATGATATTTTCTTTAGTTTTCCCAACTGCTACCTCTAGTGGTGTGAACGAAATGTCAAGTCACCACAAGGTGCAACATTGGGCTGATTGTTACATAATTTCAAATGATTGTTTCCTCACAGGAAGTGTTCGCTCACAAAGACCACCACGAAATGCACTCATCGGTTGAAATTCGGGGATTCCAGTGCCTGGCACCCAGTGTCGTTGACTACTAGAAATCGGGTAATTCCACAACTTTTATGTTGTAACATATTCTAAAATCTATTTTGAGTTCTTTCTAGTTTCCATATTTTAAGGAAGTTAAAGGTTATTATCAATCATCTTATGCTGATGATCACAGAGCTATTCGAGCTTTACATTACTGGGTTGGTTTTATATGACAAAGTCTGCAATCTGCATGCAACAAATCAAATATACTCTTTATGCTTATTCTATACATATGCTAGAATGTTGGTTGAAATTAAAAATCATCCTGAAATATTGTCTATTTGCGTTTTTAGTTTTTGTTTAATCCCTTGTGTTTATTGGGACATAAAAGTAAAATTAGTTTGCCAAGTATGCAGTATTTAAATCTTTGGTTGAGTTTGTTAGGTTAAAAAGGAAAATTCTGGTCCATGTAATCGGTTTATTTTTTTATTCGAAAGATTCCAAATATTGGACAATCTAAAGCATCGTACGAATTTATGATTAATTAAATAATTTAGTTTGTACATTTTGCTTTTAGATAACTTCAGTATGCGATTTCCTAGCATACATCAGCTATATTAGACAAGGAATAGTAAAGCATACGGGTAAGGATTTGTTAAATTATAACTAATTGAAAAGCCAAGTTTTGCAAACTTTAATTTTATTTGGCGGCCACACGGCCACATAAGGCCGATATTAATAACATGATTTGATTATAGACTTGTATTGACGATAGTCGTTTTGCAGCATTTTACTGTTTCTAATTTCTAAGGGAAGGTTTTGTTGCATGTTTTCAGTATCAAATAAACTAACAATTCAGGCAAGATGATTTTACAACGATTTAACCCAAATTTATTTCCACAGCTGCTCAAATCTATGATGAAATCCTCAAACTGAGACTTCGAATGAATTGTGCTCGATTGGGATGCCGTGTATAGCATACCAGCAATATTGCAAGAATGTAGATTTGCAGGCCGCACCCATGACCATTATCTACTATATTCTACCATAATACGTATATAAAGGTTTTGCTTGTGTAGCCACTAACCAGACAGAGGTTGTTTGTTCATACCTATTTTGGGTCGTGGGTGCAATCTGAAAATAAACATTCTTTATTCTGCATGTGATCTAACAGTTGTTAAAGTAAGTAAACATTTACCAAACAACCGCCAACTTAGTAAAGCAAACTGCATTGTTGCCTTATTTTTATTATTATTTTTGAAATTATTTTAATAACATGCTGCAGTATTGTCGTTTATTTTGTTCATTTCACCTCTTTATTTAAAACATCATTTGGTTTTGATGGTGGGGAAGCTTGATTGATGCATATTTAGAGTTGATGAAAAAATGCGTCGATTGTACAAGATGATTGGTCGGTAATGAACCAACTCAGTTGTTCCGTAATTTTCGCCTCAATTTATTCGAGATTTGGTTGCTTACGTTTCAAAATAAGCTTTTATTTGTGTCTTTCTACGGGAATTCTTAAACGTACTTTTCTCTCAGTGTTATTGCATTTAATACCTTTGCGTTTGTTTCATTTTCCATTTATTCCTTTTTATATACAATATTTTCTCATGAACATTCGTACTGCTTGCCTTTTGTGCCTTTTGGTCGTCTTTTCCCCCTTATATCAGGAAGAAAATATTGACTCAAAACGACGGATTGTGTATATTGAATACATAGTTATACAAAATGAAAATTTCTCTTCTTTATTGAGCGTTAAAATTTATTTGTCGTGCTCAAAACGCGTGTCCAGACACTTTGCTTTGAACTGTTTGTTCTTTTACTACACGTCACAATCCATCTACTACGTAACATTTAATTAATTATGACGTGTGCAATTCAATAAACGCATTTTATCATTCATCATCTTTCAATGAAAAGTTTTGCACACCAGACCGAAATAGAAATAACGTGTCAATATAAATGTGCGCCGAGTGTAGTAATCGACTGAACCGTGATTTGTCATTGGTATGTTGTCAAATGATTGAATGTCATTTATATCTTGGTCGGTGGGAAATTCCACAGCGAACAAATAATCGATCTTTTATTATCGGCGATTCAGCTTGAAAAATAAATATTTTTTTACAAATGGCTTTAACATAAAAATAGGGATAGAATATTCATGTTTATCCCCGTGAATGGAAAAACCAAGGGGGTTAACACACGGGCAATCGTCCGATCACCTCGCGCCCACCGTCGGGTTACCGGAGCTATTGCAGTGTGTTGTGTATGATAGACACGTGCCTATAATTTGGTAGAACCCATTTATCCTCTGGGTTCAGGCAATGTCCGTAAAGTGCCTTGCCCAACGACACAACCGACTAGCTAGCGACCAGTTTCGCACCTGCAACCTTTTGATTGAAAGGCGACGCACTTAACCGCTAGACTAACCAGCCGGCAGGACAAAAAAGGAAATAAATATGTTGGTCTTTCGCTCATTAGAGTAAACTTTCGGATACTTAATTTAGAAAACAGATTTCTAGTGTACATAAGTAAGAAGTTATCCACTGTACATCGAAACCGGATCAACTATGGTGCACTAATGTAGTGCTCCTTTTTCACACTCCTAAATAAGTAATAAATCAAATGCATTAAGGTTATGCAATTTGTGTGTTATAATAACAATATTTAATGTAAATATGCCCCGGTAAGTGTGCTTGAAACTAATAGTGTCATCTGACATTAGTGGAATTTCATTTTAGGGGGTTCTTCTTTTTCCACTCTGGTCCACGCTTTCGGGCCACACCTTCTCCTAAAGCCGGCTCCCCTACTGTACTGGTCGCGCTTTACCGCACACTCTTCTTCTTTTAAATCGTTTAGTCTCAATTAAATTTCGATTGCTGAAATTGTTCATTTACCTAGGTTTGGCGGCCGCGTCCGCTATATTCATTAATTTATGTCCTTTTTTTACTGACGTGTTCTAACGACTGTTCGTTATGCCGTCTTTTCCCGTTCCTGTATCGTGATTATATTCGTTTGCCATTTTTAAAAACTGGGGCAAAAAATGAATAAACTAAACTAAACTAACAATATTTAACTTGATTTTTTAAAGGGGATTTCCCAAAAAAGAATTATAGAAAGGCGAACGCATCTTTTCGTTCATATTTACATTTTTTATTTATCGTTGTTTTTTGTTTCCACCTCATTCATAGGCCTAATTAGATTGTATTAATAATTGGTTAGGTATCTTCTAATTTGAGAATTTCCCGGGGTAAACTGGGTAAAGGCAGCCCATCGAGAAGCCATACGGCTATCGTAATAGGTGCATGTATAAATAAATGCGGTTAAAATATTAAAAGCAATAAATCAGAAAAGAAGTTCTGCTACAAGCTGTATCGTTTATGGTGATAAATATTAAAACAATTTAAAGCTTATAAGTTGTTTATTATCACATGATACAGATCACATGACTTAGAGCAGATGTGTCCTGGGTTCTCGTCTAAACTTTATGATTTAGCTTGTGTTGCTAAACAGAAAACTAAGATAACTTACCAATTGGCGTGCAAGGTTTCAAAATGGCAGGCAAAGAATATTTACGTTAGTAAAATATAATGTTAGGGTGAACTGCACAATAAATTAAAGATTGATGCTAATTGCAACTGGGAATGCCCATTAGCCATATCTCCCTATATTGGTCGCTCTTGAACACAAAGGGTGCAGCTGACTTTGTGACCCTTTGGTATTTCGCTGCATCCTTTGCTCTGCATTACTGTAAATAATATTTGTTGATATCTGATGCCAATGTAAATTTAAAAATAAACTTGAATTTATCATTGCTGCATTGCGTTAAGATTGAAATTAATGTTGTTTATTTCACCTGCTTTTCCTGATTTGCTTGTCTAACTGGGTTATAACTTTTAGGGACTAACTTCAAGGAACTTAAGTTTTAACCCCAAGACATTCGAAAATGGGTCTCAGTGATGTTGAAGTGAAGAAACAGGTTCGTAGTTAATGTTGTCTATTCTAACTGCTGGAGAAATACACTAAACAAAGGAAATTAGTGTGTTAGAAAAACATAAACGGTTGTGCATTATAATTAGGATTAGGGGTTAAGGTTTAATCTGCAATTGAGATTGATGTCAGAGACAGGGTAAGAATTAGTTAACAAAATTGTAGTCAATGGTTTTTGTATTGTATTCAAAATTGTATTGTATTAATCACATAATTATTTGACAGTTCGCCTATTTTTTAAGGTAATGGACACTTTTTGTTTTCATTACACAAACCTAGATTTTTCATGTCCTTGTATGAATCCAACTTTATATGTCCACAGATTGATCACATGATCGCATTTATTGACCAAGAAGCGGACGAAAAAGTTGATGAAATTATGGCAAAGGTGAGTCATTTCAACCCGTTACAACTGGTTTAGTCCTATAATGAAAAAAATACTGTAGCTTATTTTAAATAATGTCTGTAGCTTAAATCCTTAGTCTAATGATATCATTGACCATATTAAATTTTTTGACTATATTAAATTAGTTCTCTGTACCATATACCATGCAGAAACCTAAACAATTTGCAAAAAGCTCTACATTTTTTTCGGTGCACAGATGGTAGAAAAAAAACTGCCAACCCCCATTAAGGATTTGAAAATTATGGTAATTAAACAATGTACAATACCGATGAATTCAGTTTTATGATCGATGAATATGATCGATGAATTAAGTTATGATCGATGAATATGATCGATGAATTCAGTTTTATGAGGATGAACCCAGATTGCTAACATTAGACCACTGTATTTAATGCCGGTGCTTAAAATTTTAAAAACCTAGTTTGCATTTATCTATTAACTCCTAATAAAAGAAAAAACACCGCTAATAGATCAAATTTGATTTTCATTTGTACAAAATGTTTTCGAAAATATTGTATTTAAATATCCTGATTAAAGATTTCGCAAACTTACTTAGGACCACCTAGTATAAATCACTATCAAAAACAAACCATTAATAAAATCACCAATCAACCAGGCAGATGAAGAATTTGAAATTGAAAAGAGTCGGCTGGTTCAACAGCAACGACAGAAGATTATGACGTATTATGAAAGGAAGGAAAAACAACTCGAGCAGCAGAAGAAAGTGTAAGTTTTTATTTTTAAACCAGTGGTTTTCAACCTTTGTACCGCTTTGGACCGGTCAAGATTAAAGATTAAAACATTTATAAAACTACTTCACATGTTCTTTTTATGTTTTTGTATCGCAATGATTCTTATTACATCTATAGTTGACTTTACTGTTAAAATTGTTACATTTAACTGTTATGGCGCCAACGCATACCATTGTATTCCATAACCTCAAATCTCGCTGGAAATATATTAACTCTTTTACTACCGGCTAAATGCATTAAATCAAACATGTTGTACTGCAGTGTTTTTTTCATTTTTTAGTCATTTTTAAATTAGCACAGTTTTTAAAAAGTTTATGTTATGATTTAATATTTAGTATGGTTGGAAAGATAATTTAACCCTCTTTTGAACAAGCCCCATACCTAGAATCTACCTCCAATAAAAAATATATTACGTAAATTTAAGTGAACACCACTTTATATGTAAAGAAAATTCTGCTCGACTTTGAAAAATTTGAGGTGCACTGACAAACAAAATACTCACTAATTATTGGTATGCCCAAAGGATATGAAAATTGGAATGTAGACTGTCTAATAGTTTTTGTACTCAGGAAATTTGAACTGTACTTTTATGTTTAGTAGTTTTTTTTACTATTCCTAATTGTAATTTCCCTTTATTCTAACTATATAATGATAAAATGAACCAAAACGCATTGAAGTTTTTAGAGTTTTGTAGAACTAAAACAGTGAAAAGTATAAAAAAAGAACAGTGAAGGAAGTGTAAAAAGGGCATACAAAAGCAAAAAAACACAAATACTATTTCCAATATTCTCGAAGTGTATGATATTCATCAAAGCAGGGCACACGCAACTAGTCTCGCCGCCTTTTTCTTTATCTTGCGCTCAGCAGGCCCAGCTGGGTTCATGCTTTGATGAACACAAGGCATAGCATAACCGCCTGCTGCGAAAACGTCACCAACGCTCTCTTTTTTATCTCAACGACACGAAATTCACAATGAATGTAAAGAAAGACTTGCTTGACAAAAAGAGCTTCTCTGCAAGTTAACACGACTCCTATTCGCTGAGTTAGTCATGTGTAAATTCGTGTAAAATCGATAGAAATAAGAGGCAAAACCTCTAACAAGAAAGGCTATTACTCCTCGCATTTTTTAATATTTCTTCACGAAAATTAAAGATAATAAATTAGAGGATTTTCTGGATCGAATCAGCCATAGCTGAGGTCTCTACCATTACGCGTTGCGGAGAAATCGTTTTTTAGATTTGCAACCTATTTTTGTGGAAGGCGGGATACCATGTTTTCCCACCAACTCGCGATATATCGAGAGTTGGGACGCAAAGAGTTAATATAGTAACCGACTGTCTAAGTTCACTTAAATAGTTTAATTATAATTGACTAAAAGTACTTGGTGTTAAAATATTTGTCTATAGAATTTCAAATCTCCACAGATAAGTTCAAAATAGCAATTTATATAAGAAAATTGGAACCAAATTGTGCTGTAATGTGATTTCTTAATTACTAAACTATTCTACTTTTCCGTATTGATCATGACGATCAATTGATGATTGATGTTATAGTTGTTAACCAACATGCAGCAACTTTTGTTTTGTTGTGGAAATTGTCTCTGTATTCATGTCTTACTATTTGCAGTCAACAATCCCAACTTGTCAATGCTGCAAGGCTGAAGATCTTAAAGTACAGAGAGGATCATATTCAGGTAGAATTCTTTATATTTGTTGTGTACAAAACATTCTATGGAGTTAAATATTTTGTGACTATTCTCGTCAAAAACTCCCATCAATTTAAATTTCTTTGCAGAACATGTTAAATGAAGCGAAAGATCAGTTATCCGACCTCCATCGGAACAAGACAAGATACAACGCTTTGCTGCAAGGATTGCTCTGTCAAGGACTTTTCCAGTTGTTGGAAGATAATGTGATCGTCCAATGCTTAAAGGAGGATGTAGAAACTGTCAAGGTAAAATACTCAGCACCCAATCCATAACATTGAGACTTTAACTATCTCCACCTTAAAGTAAAGAAACCTGTTTATTAATGTTTTCTTCTAGTGACAAAATACAAGTTTTAAGTTGCGAGCCAAATTATCACACAATTTTTTTATCCTGGAAAGTTAACTTGTTGACAGATTGAAAGAAATAGTTTCACTACATGTGAGATGCTTAAACATATTATTCACTTCGATTGTACATTCAAAGTTTGTTACCCATATTTTCTACCATGGATGTAAATGAACCTGATATTGCCATCTGCAGTCACTGCTTCCTGATGTGATGGCCACATTTAAGAAAGCAACAAATCGAGATGTTAAAATTGAGATAAACGAAACATCTTTCCTCACATCTGATACATGCGGAGGAGTTGTAATGACCAGTGCTACCGGGGCGATTCGTGTTCGAAACACATTGGATGCTCGTCTTGATCTGATCGGAAAACAGGTCCCCTCTCATTTCTATATAAACCCTTGAACTTTATGTTGCCTCATTTTACATTACAAAGCCTTAAACATTAAGTCTTGTTAACAAAAAATCTCTCTGGGTGATTAGTGCATTACCAACCAAAAGGTTGCAGGGTTCAAACAATTTCTTTGCTGGTTGGTTGTGTTCTTGGGCAAGGTACTTAAGAGGACATCACTAGAACCAAGTGGATTAATTCGTTGTACCATACTAAAAGAACGTTTTAATCATATACAATACACTGTAATAGCTTCGTTGACCAGACGATGGGCACAAAGTAATATGATGATATCCGTGTTTTACACCCCTTTGCGTTTTCCCATTTACAGCGATTTACAAATATAAATATCCTGAATATTTTTCCAGATGCTTCCAGAAATCCGTGAGGTTTTATTCGGCCAAAACAAGAATCGCAAATTTTTGGATTAACCGACTTTTGTGTAAATATTTATTACAATAAGAACTCCAAGTATATAACGATCATTGTTTTTGTAGGATATATTGCAGTGCAATGTGTTTTCAATAAATCTGTATTGTGTCAATGAACTGTGTGTTGAAATATTAATTAACTATTGAAAGTTCTAAGGGGTTATTTGACACAATACCTGGTGAATATGCAAGTGTTTTGATTTGCATGCTCTTAAAGATAATAAGCAAACACAACTTTTAGCTTCGAAATTTTAGCTAACACCAAATTGTAGCGAAACATAAATCGACATAAAACTGTTATCGACAGACAACCTGTGTTCTTACAAATAAGAAAACTTCTTCCAAAAAATGAATTTGCTTAAATTACTAAATACCTCAAGAAGTAATTAAATTATACACGTCTTTGTGCACAAAGCTTCAGATTTTACATCCAGTTTGCCAATTACTGTGAAAATACAGCAAATTCGTGAAAACCATGTGGGAGCTATGGTTGTCCCTTGTTTGCGAATAAATTATTTTTAACCAAATGATTAAACAACTGGAATACTAACTTAAGATTTCACTTAGTTTTATACGGAATAATTTATTGCATATAAGAATACTGATTTTGCAAACATAATGCAACAATAGTTCGTCATGGACAGTATATCATTGTAAGACAGTGTGAATGCTTTTAATTTGCTACAAATTCAAAAAAAAGACTAAAAACACAAATATTATCATTGACAATATTATTAATAATACCGCATGTTGCTTAAAATGTTCAAATATTGGGTTGAGTTTGTGTGATGCCTCTTGAACCAACGAGCGCCACAAGAGTGGTGGGAGGATCATCAGCTCAGATGTCAGGCAGATAATACATCAACATCTCGTACGTATAGAACGTGATACAGCAAGCTGGGGTCACCCGGACAAGATTAGCGCTCAATCCTTTGTAAAACCCCCTCCAGCTTTCATTTCTGGCGAAAAGTGGGTCATTATTTGCAAACATTGGATTAGCACGAGCTCACAGTCAAGTTATCAGGGATATTCTAGGTCGTAAGACATTTCTTATTTAAGTAACATTAAAGAATCCATATGATTATACTGGATTGAGGCAAATCATGTTTGATGGATAAACCATAATTGTAGCAAGTGGATTGGTTATAGTTTGAATCTTAGATAAATTTGAGAGAAATTTCTCATTTGTTTCGTAATAAACTGGGCACCTGAATGTTGTCTTCACGACATCCGTAACGCCGATGTAAACTCGGTTCTGATCTTGCAATCTTGACCTGACAACTTGGTACGGATAAGTAGCAGATGCGGCTACTAACTTCGATACAGCCGACATGGCAAGCACATCAAATGTGGCCTGAAATATAAGTTAAGATCATTTGTCATTTTATCTTGATTTTTTAATACTGGAATTGTAATTTGATACAAGTTTCCATTTGCTATATATGTGAAGTATTTGGGTATTTATTTATAGTTAGGAAAGGAACAAATCTTCATGTTTATGCCATGAATGGTAAAATGCAAGCATTCTTACATGCACCAAATGTGGAGGTACTGAGCTATTACAGAGTATTGTATTATCAAAACGTTTTTTTAGTTAAGTACAATGCATTCGACAATACACTGGGCTCAGACCATTACCACTAAGTACCTTACCCCTAAGAAAGCAACCAGCCACCAACAAGTTTTGGTCTCGCAATGTTTTGGCTGAAAGGCAAACCCACCAAGTCAGCTGTTTTTCAGGATCAAAAACACATAAAATGGTATTTAGAGACAACAATACATTTCATGCAATTTCTACCATTTTATCTTCCACCGACTTCCCCTTCCGCTTGGCGTTCCAAATCTTCAACTTTTCATAAACGAGGAACTGAATTGCTCCATGACTTGTCCCAAATAAACCAGGAACAAAACCCTGGTTAAACATTCAATGTTGACATTTATTGGAATTCTTAAAGTTTATGAAACCAGCAGGTTCTGTGTGTGAATCTAACCATTAATACAATAGACTAGGAGATTTATGTTTATCCCTGTGAATTGGAAAATACAAGGGGCGATAACACACAGGCAATCAGATCACCTCGTGCCCACCTTCGGTTTATCAGAGCTATTGTAATGGCGTTGTCTGCTAAATGTATTGAATAAGGACACAATCGACTAGCTAGAGATCAGTTTTGAACGTCCAACCCTTTGACTGAAAGCATCACACTAACCAAGCTAATCAGTCAGACAATGTAACTGACTTGAACTAGACTTTGGTCACTGGGTGGATTAAAATGGCTGTGGATATGTCCAATTTAAATGGAGAATTCACTTCAAATTAAATCCAGCAGTCTTTTCTTACCTTATAAAGCCCTTTGACACCATCTTTCTTGTAGAGGTCAATTATAGTGTGGCTCATTCCCCTGTAGACTTTATTCTGTGTTTCATATTGAAGACACAACCTGGTCTTGGCGACCCACACTGGGTTGGTGATTGCAAGGACAATTGAACCTGGAATTTAAATTGTTACAAACATGCAATTTATTTTAATAATTTGTTGCCACAAATTCAAAACAAAGTTCTACTGACCTGATGCCACCCCACAACCGATGTATTGCGATATGGTGAGTGGCTCAGAACTTCGATTGGAGTTCAAATACGACTTGATTGTATTGTAACTACACAAAATGGGGGATTATTACTAGTTTAAATCAAACCAACTGCTAGTGTAGTCAGTTGTGGCCCTAGGCAATGCAATTTCAAGACATCGCCTGAACCTAGCAGATTGAACGTTTCAACTAAAACAGTGGAAATGTCAAGTTAATCTTATTATGTTGGTCAGACAAAATACCTCAGAAAATACACTTAAACCAGACATTGGTCAGTTGTATCCTTGGTATGCTTGACAGGCTTCACCTGGACCCTTTCATCAGATTACAATACAACTAAAAGAATATTACAATCGTTACAATAGCTGGGAAATCGGCCAGTGGGCATGGGGCATTCTGACGATTGCCTCTTAGAGATTTGTCGTTTTCCCAATCAAGTGGATACATGGATTATCCTATCAACATGTATTACAATGTCTATGTTGTTCCAGACCCGATTAACCAGGAAAATCTATGAACTAAACTGTCAAACTTTACAAGGTGCATTGTTAATTAATGAACTTAAAAGCAACTTTTTTTAAATCAACATTTCAGCTGATGACCATACTTGCTAATAAATACGACTACTCAACATTGTGTACAGGTTATCCAACAATAGTAATCCCTCACTTAATTCCTACCAGATAGAAATCACAAACCCACTTGAAACTCACAAGAAAAAATAAAGACCCCAACTCAATCCGGCCCCGATAATATTTGGAGTGACCCCCGTGTACAGCCCACGTACCCCGTTGGTGCGCCACACTTTCCTCGTCAGGTCCCACATGCTGCTGTAGGAGGGTCTGGTGGTTAACCCATCACTCACTGCAACAAGTGGAGGTTTCATTGCATTCACAAATGTTTAGATTAGAACTTAATATTAAAGATGAACCAATTTAGAACATAAAACAAAAAAATTAAAAATGGAAAGGTTTCAGCCACAAATAATTTGCAAATGAAACCTGAAAATCGAATTTTGATAAGATCCAGGGGATGTAGAATGCAAGTAGCAGTTGTGCCACCAGCCACACCAGCAACAAAATGTTTATAACTTGTCATCACACTTGTCGTACCTAATGCTTTATAGATGTAGAAAATCATATTAGATTGCTAGTGTTAAGCTAAGCACCAGTTTCAAATCTAACTCTACTATTTAAAATGTATTGGATACAAATAGACATACTGTAAATAGCAATCAAACAGTTTGTAGAGTTGTACAAATAAACGTTAAAACACTGTAAGAAAAATTAGATCTAATTATTTGTCCTACTGGTTTGTACTTTGCCTGGTGGTTTGGTGCTAAGCCTTTCAACCAAAAGGTTCAGGTTCGAAACTGGTTGCTAGCCCGTATGGAAAGTACGTCAATTTTCGCCGAGATCTCGAGTGTGCACACGCCAAATATTTAAGTGTGCAGTGTGCAAACGTCTAAGAATTGCACACTTGAAACACAATCTCCTTTTCATTACTGTTTTACCAAAATCTTAAACAAACATATTATTTTATCCTCAATCTATCGTGTCCAACTGTCCATCAGCTAATATATCTATCTACGTAACAAAAAACAAACTAACAGTAAATTACCAGAGGTCCAGAGGTAGGTTTGTTGGAAATTATACGATGTTTATACTGCCAGCTCACGAGCATGTGTGAAATTACCCAAGTGTGCAAAGACGCAGGGAATAAAAAAACTCGAGTGTGCAGCTGCCGTACTTTCCATACTAGGTTGCTAGCTAAACGGCTGTATCCATGGGCGGGGCACTTAACGGACATTGCCTGAACCCAGTGGATTAATGGGTTCTACTAAATTGAAGAAACGTGAAAATCACACACAACACACTGCAATAGCGCTGGTAACAGACATGATCTGACGGTTGCACGTGTGTTAACCCCCTACTGGAAAGTTCGTATGATGCGCCGGATATATCTGGCATGGCGCACGGACTACTTTTTCGTGTATTGGCGCAGAAAACTCTAAAAATCATGCTGGTGTGGCGTGATTACACTGCCTTTCATTTATGTCAGTATTTTTGACATTTTAAGCTTTATATTTCACAGTTTTAATTAAAAATTATGCAACTTTGTTTGTGGTGGCGCAAATTAGTATTACTGGCGTGGCGCAAAATTTAGGTTAAAAAATGTTGGCGCAAAAATCCGGCGCACAGAAAACGAACTTTCCAATAGGGTGTTAACCCCCTTGGTTTTATCATTCACGGGGATAAACATTTATATTATATTCTATATTCTATCTAGGGGAAAGATTAGATTTTTTACAATATACAATACGATGGGAACTAGATTTCGATAAAGCAAATAGGAAATGCAAAATTAACCACTTTATTTCACGAATCCCAGCTGCACTGCTCCCACATGCTATTTCTAACATTGGGGAATCACCACCATTGTTACTCACCAAAGTTTTTTTTTACCTAGAAATATAAAACGCGGAAAAAACGGAAGTAAAAAGTTAAACCCCTTTACGAGGGGCTACGGTCCTAAAAATTACACACATCTTCTAATTAAACCGTGCTCTTTCGACTGATAATTTTTTATATTAAAAGAATGTAAACTATAAATACCGAATATGATTATTATTAATATTCACACATTTATAGAGTTTTCGCCAGTTATTCCTTTGGATATGTTGTAGCCCTTGCCAATACCTTCAAATTGATATATAGATTAATTACAGTAATCGCGGGGGGGGGGCTATAGGAGGCGTTCAACCAATTATTTTCCCTATCTCTCCAATGCAAATTGACCTCACAAAAACGGCTGTCACTCAAAATCCTGACATAGAAAGTCTTAGATTTTTTCACAATATAAAATTGAAGCTTGGATCTGCAACCTAAACCCAAAACCCTACAAAATTTTGTTTAAAAATTTTGAGCCCATACCCCTTCGTACATCGGCAACTTTTTGTCCAACAAAACAGACAAAATGCAAATTTTACACCTTTATTTCACTAAACTCTGCTCAACTCTTACAAAACTGCACAGCCTCAAGAGAAACACTGGCGCAAAGCTTAGGCCATGCTCTTAGCAACCGCGCATAGAAATGGCGCTCATCTCATTGTGACTCAGCAAAACACTCATTTAAATAGCATGACTCATGGAGGGTACCACTCGTCACATCCGCCCGTTCATAGAGGTCTTAATTGGTTATACGCCATCTTGGAAACAGTGACCGTTCCAGTTTGGTTTAGACTGTTCGGACTTACATGAAGGGGTCATTCTGTGAGACTGCTGTCAAAGTTTTAACAGTTTACTCGATCCGGTTCAAATTTTACAGCTCTTTTGTCGGAGAGTGGTCAAAACAGCAGATTTCATTCGAGCAACAGTGTCAATGGTGATGACCGAAATTGTTCGCACTCATTGGATCTCTTGGAAGGTTGTTTTTGATCAGAAAATATCACCAAATATGTCACCTTTAACACTTGGACACCCGATTTGTTGTCTGTGACCACATCTTTGACCACAAGAACCAGTGCATTTGACCATTTCTCATCCGTACGGCCCTGTGAGATGAATGGATGCATGGGTGGGTGCCCCGTCACGCTTTTAACGGCCTGTTGGGCATGTCCAGCCCGCCTTTAATGCGACCTTATTAGCACCTAATAGAAAACAAAGCATCACCAGTTCTGCTAATTAAAATTGTGCCCCGGAGATAAAATGGCAGAAATGGCCTTATATACAGCGTGCTCGCAACCAAACATTATTCGGTCACCGAAACACAGCCATGCCATTCGGAAAGAAGAAAAAACGCCACAGTTTTAGCAAAGGTGTCAATTGGCACATCGGTAAGTGGGCAAAAGACGTACCTGACAGTGTTCCAATAAAGTCAGAGGATGAGCCGGGATGCAGCACATCTGGGGGGCGATCAGATCAAAGGTCATCCATTAACCCAGAGGAGGAGCAGCAGAGTAGTCATTGGACAAGACCTGCTGGTATGCCGGAACTCAAGTGAGTTATAATCAAATGGTGAGACCTAATTGCGAGCCTCTCTTTTCAGTTTCCGATTTGGAAGATTTCCGAGATGACGATGGGGAGACGGTGATCGCTCAACATGTGCTCAGAACAACTCGAGACAGCGATGAGCTTGACAGGCTTGCTACTCGCGCAGCCGGTGGTAACTGCGCAGTCGTGACCGGCAACCGGGTGATGAATCTCAGCGCAGTGCAGTCACTGCTAAGGGCAGTTTTGGAGTCGCACTGGTCTGTTCGGCAAGCAACCTGCAAAGGAAGATTCAAATGGTCAGGCGAGCTTCGGGAAGGCTGTCACTCATTCCTGCAAATGCGCTGTGTACTCTGCAGATTCAAGAGTCTCCACTATCCGACTCACAAACCGCAAGCTGACGGCAGTTCAAAAGCAGGCCGTAAGCAAAACGCTGCCAATCTGCAATTGGCTTTTGGCATTCTGTACACTGGAATCAGTGTACGGGCTGCAATCGTATTGCTTTCATGCCTGGATGTCCCGACCCCCACCCTTGCTGGGCTGGTGAAAGTATGCAGGAGTGCTGCAAAATTAGCGACCCAATCCAACCGCGCTCTATTGCATGTCCTAAGACAGAAGCTTAAAATGCGAAATGAGCGGTGTGGCAAGGGATTTTATGCTTCCGTGGATGTTGAAAGTGATTGCAGGTAGGGCAATGAGGTAACATCCATCTATATGTTCTTCTTTTGTCACTAACTTACTTTTGGACGTTCGCCAGATACAACTTTCGGCAAACTGGATCCGAACCGCCGACCCGGCCAAGCAGCTACACAGGTCATCGGGATTGCCGCAGAAAACGTAACTCCCAAAAAAAGGTGCTTGCTGTTTCGGCCTTTGTGAAGAAGTGGCGAAGTCGACGACATGCACTGCCTTCTAAACCAGACTACACGCTTGTCGATGAAAGCATACCTGCAGGTAAGATAGAAATTAAAAAAAGCACTTTACATGCGGACCCGAAAGCAATAGCAAAACTATTTGTGCAGGCAATTTAGAGTTCAACATCAGACATGACCTCGCAAATCAGCTTGCATCCGATGGCTTGACCCTACGTTACGTGACAACAGACAATGATTCAAAGCTGTACAAGGGATACCTGTCTGCAATCGAGCAAGACGAGCCACCTCTTAAACAGGATTGCATTGTGCATACGTTCAGGCAAGTCGACGACACAGTATTTTAGATTTGTTGTACAACCAAACCAAACTACAGTAGTGGAAGTTAACTCAAAGGTCTCACTGTTTCAGGTCGCTGGGCCGACGGGTGGAAAGGTGTAAATTTGAAAAGCTCTTTCCGACGGACACCAACCAGCTCCGGCGGGCCCGATCGAGGAAAAAATTGTCAGAAGAAACCCAAATACGTTACTCTTTTATAAGTTTTATATTTAGTAGTCGTCGTGGCCGAGTGGTTAAGGCGACAGACTAGAAATCTGTTGGGCTCTGCCCGCACAGGTTCGAATCCTGTCGGCGACGTTAACTGGGAATTTTTAGATAAATTTCTTTCCAATTTAGTGATCTACTTCGATAATTTGACGCATTAATTTAAATTAGTATTAGTTATAACACATTAAACAAAATTTAGTTGCTGATTGCATTTGCGGAGAATCGCATACGTCTTTTCCGCCAGGTACTTGAAGATCTCGCTAATGAAACCACTATGCAAAATAAATCTTTACCCTATCGTACAATCGTCAACTGGATATATCCAAATCAAAAATGGATAGCCACTGTCGTCGTGGCCGAGTGGTTAAGGCGACAGACTTGAAATCTGTTGGGTTCTGCCCGCACAGGTTCGAATCCTGTCGGCGACGTAATCCTGTTTTTAATTTTTTATGCAGGCCGTAGTAAATCTGCAATTTAACAATTCATTTAAAGTTTCATTTTGATTTCTTTGCAAAAATACAGTGGTCAGAAATATTAACCGAGCAAACGCGTGGCAACCAAGGATTCTGAACCGAATCCAAATAAAAAGCATTTCCTACACCGGGAATCGAACCCGGGCCGCCTGGGTGAAAGCCAGGAATCCTAACCACTAGAGCATGTAGGAGATATGTCTGATGAAATTTATTATGCCACTATTGTTTAGGAACATCACACGGAAATATTCTAAATTAAATTCATCGCACCTACGGTGTTTACCTGGTCTTATCATATTAAGATATACCACGATCAACAAGTGGTGAAGGTTTCGTTGTTCAGTTCCTAAGGCCTATTTTAACGCGTGCACACCATCGCCACTGTGGCACATGGAACCGAAATTCAGCACACACCAAATGCACTTGACATTTAACACGTTAATATCCCGTTTTACTCTGACTTTAATATTGTTCATTTGCACCCATTTGTGAAATGAAAAATATATTTAACGGACATACCATTTGTTGTTGGAAATACGTTACTCTTTTATAAGTTTTATATACAGTAGTCGTCGTGGCCGAGTGGTTAAGGCGACAGACTAGCATATGTTGGGCTCTGCCCGCACAGGTTCGAATCCTGTCGGCGACGTTAACTGGGAATTTTTAGATAAATTTCTTTCCAAATTAGTGATCAACTTCGATAATTTGACGCATTAATTTAAATTAGTATTAGTTATTACACATTAAACAAAATTTAGTTGCTGATTGCATTTGCGGAGAATCGCATACGTCTTTTCCGCCAGGTACTTGAAGATCTCGCTAATGAAACCACTATGCAAAATAAATCTTTACCCTATCGTACAATCGTCAACTGGATATATAAAAATCAAAAATCGATACGCAGTGTCGTCGTGGCCGAGTGGTTAAGGCGACAGACTTGAAATCTGTTGGGCTCTGCCCGCACAGGTTAGAATCCTGTCGGCGACGTAATCCTGTTTTTAATTTTTTGTGCAGGCCGTAGTAAATCTGCAATTTAACAATGCATTTAAAGTTTCATTTTGATTTCTTTGCAAAAATACAGTGGTCAGAAATATTAACCGAGCAAACGCGTGGCAACCAAGGATTCTGAACCGAATCCAAATAAAAAGCATTTCCTACACCGGGAATCGAACCCGGGCCGCCTGGGTGAAAGCCAGGAATCCTAACCACTAGAACATGTAGGAGATATGTCTAAAGAAATTTATTATGCGACTATTGTTTAGGATCATCACACGGATAGATTCTAAATTAAATTCATCGCACCTACGGTGTCTACCTGGTCTTATCATATTAAGATATACCACGATCAACAAGTGGTGAAGGTTTCGTTGTTTAGTTCCTAAGGCCTATTTTAACGCGTGCACACAATCGCCACTGTTGCACATGGAACCGAAATTCAGCACACACCAAATGCACTTGACAATTAACACGTTAATTTCGCGTTTTACTCTGACTTTAATATTGTTCAGTTGCACGCATTTGTGAAATGAAAAATATATTTAACGGACATACCATTTGTTGTTGGAAATACGTTACTCTTTTATAAGTTTTATATATAGTAGTCGTCGTGGCCGAGTGGTTAAGGCGATAGACTAGAAATCTGTTGGGCTCTGCCCGCACAGGTTCGAATCCTGTCGGCGACGTAATCCTGTTTTTAATTTTTTGTGCAGGCCGTAGTAAATCTGCAATTTAACAATTCATTTAAAGTTTCATTTTGATTTCTTTGCAAAAATACAGTGGTCAGAAATATTAACCGAGCAAACGCGTGGCAACCAAGGATTCTGAACCGAATCCAAATAAAAAGCATTTCCTACACCGGGAATCGAACCCTGGCCGCCTCGGTGAAAGCAAGGAATCCTAACCACTAGACCATGTAGGAGATATGTCTAGGGGAGAGTGGTACTGAGTGGGACATGGTACACAGTGAGAAATTTTGAATAAAAACGTTAAAACATAAAAATATTAAAACCTTTGACGGTTGAGTGCTTTCACGTTACTAACGCACTTTGTAACGAACTTTAAGGAACCAGCATGTCAGTTTTGGAAAGTTATGGAAGTTTTAGATTTTTCAGGGGTCTAAGTAAAATTTTATACGCTAGCTGCAAACTTAATTTAGATGGTTGAACATTAGCTTTAAGGCTAAAGTTACTGGGAAGTGATAAAGTAGGTGCATACCTTGCTTACAAATAGAAAAAGAACATGGCAGCCTCAATTTAAGTATCTTTATTTTGACTTATAGATTTGTAGTATCTACGTACTCAGTGAGACACTATGTTGAGGTACACTGTGAGACAGAATACAGGAGTGTTTTATTATCTTTTTTGGGGGGTTTAAGCCCACATAGAGCATTTATATGTTCAGAAATAGCCTATACAGTAGTTAGCCAAGTATATAAATCTATCCAGTTTTAGATATTTATTATTTTTAACAACTAGGAGTGGACTCGTGGGAAGAATTGTGAGAAAGTAAATTCAGAAAACCATAAAATTGGCTCATCATTAGAATATTGCCTGAGTGAAGCTGTTCAGTTGGTTATGTCCAATGAATGGAGCCTAAGAAAGGCAGCAGATCATACAGTAGTGAAATTTTAAACACTACCAAGGTATGTCAGTAAGCAAAAAGCTGCTGAAAATCCCACAAGAAACCTGTATAGTCTTTCGAGAACGACCTCATTTAATAAACATAATGTAAATTAGTTCTACGAAAACTTGAGGTTGATTTATAGCCGGAGTTCATCTGTGCTTTGTGCTGCTACAAGGATCTTTAATTTGGATGAGACTGGCACGCCCATCGTCTCTGCATCAAAGGCTATTCTTGCTGAAAAGCTGTCAAGCAAATTTCCAAAGCAACTAGTGGTGAAAGAGGTTTATACATGTGCTATTGTGTGTGCTGCTGGTACATTCTAAACATCAGCAATAGTGTTTCCATGATGCAACTTTAAATCTCACATGTTAAATGGTGCTCCATCTGGGACTCTTTGTTTAGCACAGAAAACAGGCTGGATGAACTCGGACCTCTTTTCAGAGGTGATGGAACACTTCATCAAGCACTCTTCAAGCTCAAAGAAAATCCAAATCTGTTAATTTTTGACAACCATGAAAGCCACCCACATGTCACTTAAAGTCCTGGCCCTGGCAAGAGAAACTGGTGTGACAACATTGACACTGCCACCTCATTGTTCACACAAAATGCAACAGTTAGATGCACTGTGTATTTTCCATTTAAATAATTTTATAGAGCTGCAATGAATAGTTGGATGCTGCATAATGCAGGGCAGCCCTGCACATTGTACAACGTTGGTGAATTGGTTAAAATAGCTTATATGAAATCGATGACTCCTTGTGCGATGTGTGTGTTCCTCACTGTTCCATTTAAGGCATTTCTTATTTTAAAGTTCTGTTCCCTTTGGTCTGGATTGTCATTTTAAACCTTTTACTATAAACACTGTTTTTATGTGTGAATTGCTCTTTACTGCTTCAAACTTGTATTAAACTGTGTATCAGTCTGCATAATTTACCATTTTGCAATAGATTGACACTAAACTTTTATGATATTCTTGTCAGTTTTAAAACATTGGTAAGTTTGTGCCGTGTAATAAACTTTCTTGTTGAATTTAACGTTGGATTTGCACATGTATGTAAACAAATTTACATCGGCACACCAGTCGAGAATGACCGTACATATAATTATTTCAAGCTAGTAAGTAATACATTGTTAAATAGGGGCAATTTAAACAGCAATTTGTACCACCTGTACAAATGTCTCACTGTGTACTAGGGTGTGTCTCACTGTATACCGGGGTGGTACCCAGTGAGACAAAAAAGGCACCCCCAATAAACCCCATTTTTATCACAACACATGGGTAATAAAAAAAATCCAGTACTTCCATCCGATACCCAAATGATTGTTTAATGTTATTAACAAAAAAATTTTGAAATAAAACGATTATTATTAAAGATATTGGATAAAAGGCATTTTTCGTATCACTGAGTACCACTCTCCCCTAATGAAATTTATTATGCGACTATTGTTTAGGATCATCACACGGATAGATTCTAAATTAAATTCATCGCACCTACGGTGTCTACCTGGTCTTATCATATTAAGATATACCACGATCAACAAGTGGTGAAGGTTTCGTTGTTTAGTTCCTAAGGCCTATTTTAACGCGTGCACACAATCTCCACTGCGGCACATGGAACCGAAATTCAGCACACACCCAATGCACTTGACATTTAACACGTTAATTTCGCGTTTTACTCTGACTTTAATATTGTTCAGTTGCACG
Source organism: Ciona savignyi (assembly GCA_000149265.1). Taxonomy (NCBI): domain Eukaryota; kingdom Metazoa; phylum Chordata; class Ascidiacea; order Phlebobranchia; family Cionidae; genus Ciona; species Ciona savignyi. Next base: position 106,631 of record CH003038.1, read on the forward strand.
CATTTGTGAAATGAAAAATATATTTAACGGACATACCATTTGTTGTTGGAAATACGTTACTCTTTTATAAGTTTTATATATAGTAGTCGTCGTGGCCGAGTGGTTAAGGCGACAGACTAGAAATCTGTTGGGCTCTGCCCGCACAGGTTCGAATCTTGTCGGCGACGTTAACTGGGAAATTTTAGATAAATTTCTTTCCAACATTAGTGATCAACTTCGATAATTTAACGCATTAATTTAAATTAGTATTAGTTATTACACATTAAACAAAATTTAGTTGCTGATTGCATTTGCGAAGAATCGCATACGTCTTTTCCGCCAGGTACTTGAAGATCTCGCTAATGAAACCACTATGCAAAATAAATCTTTACCCTATCGTACAATCGTCAACTGGATATATAAAAATCAAAAATCGATACGCAGTGTCGTCGTGGCCGAGTGGTTAAGGCGACAGACTTGAAATCTGTTGGGCTCTGCCCGCACAGGATTCGAATGCATGTCGGCGACGTAATCCTGTTTTTAATTTTTTGTGCAGGCCATAGTAAATCTGAAATTTAACAATTCATTTAAAGTTTCATTTTGATTTCTTTGCAAAAATACAGTGGTCAGAAATATTAACCGAGCAAACGCGTGGCAACCAAGGATTCTGAACCGAATCCAAATAAAAAGCATTTCCTACACCGGGAATCGAATCCGGGCCGCCTGGGTGAAAGCCAGGCATCCTAACCACTAGACCATGTAGGAGATATGTCTGATGAAATTTATTATGCGACTATTGTTTAGGAACATCACACGGAAATATTCTAAATTAAATTCATCGCACCTACGGTGTTTACCTGGTCTTATCATATTAAGATATACCACGATCAACAAGTGGTGAAGGTTTCGTTGTTCAGTTCCTAAGGCCTATTTTAACGCGTGCACACCATCGCCACTGTGGCACATGGAACCGAAATTCAGCACACACCAAATGCACTTGACATTTAACACGTTAATATCCCGTTTTACTCTGACTTTAATATTGTTCATTTGCACCCATTTGTGAAATGAAAAATATATTTAACGGACATACCATTTGTTGTTGGAAATACGTTACTCTTTTATAAGTTTTATATACAGTAGTCGTCGTGGCCGAGTGGTTAAGGCGACAGACTAGCATATGTTGGGCTCTGCCCGCACAGGTTCGAATCCTGTCGGCGACGTTAACTGGGAATTTTTAGATAAATTTCTTTCCAAATTAGTGATCAACTTCGATAATTTTACGCATTAATTTAAATTAGTATTAGTTATTACACATTAAACAAAATTTAGTTGCTGATTGCATTTGCGCAGAATCGCATACGTCTTTTCCGCCAGGTACTTGAAGATTTCGCTAATGAAACCACTATGCAAAATAAATCTTTACCCTATCGTACAATCGTCAACTGGATATATAAAAATCAAAAATCGATACGCAGTGTCGTCGTGGCCGAGTGGTTAAGGCGACAGACTTGAAATCTGTTAGGCTCTGCCCGCACAGGTTCGAATCCTGTCGGCGACGTAATCCTGTTTTTAATTTTTTGTGCAGGCCATAGTAAATCTGAAATTTAACAATTCATTTAAAGTTTCATTTTGATTTCTTTGCAAAAATACAGTGGTCAGAAATATTAACCGAGCAAACGCGTGGCAACCAAGGATTCTGAACCGAATCCAAATAAAAAGCATTTCCTACACCGGGAATCGAACCCGGGCCGCCTGGGTGAAAGCCAGGAATCCTAACCACTAGACCATGTAGGAGATATGTCTAATGAAATTTATTATGCGACTATTGTTTAGGATCATCACACGGATAGATTCTAAATTAAATTCATCGCACCTACGGTGTCTACCTGGTCTTATCATATTAAGATTTACCACGATCAACAAGTGGTGAAGGTTTCGTTGTTCAGTTCCTAAAGCCTATTTTAACGCGTGCACACAATCGCCGACTGTGGCACATGGAACCGAAATTCAGCACACACCAATATGCACTTGACATTTAACACGTTAATTTCGCGCTTTACTCTGACTTTAATATTGTTCAGTTGCACCCAGTTGTTAAATGAAAAATATATTTAACGGACATACCATTTGTTGTTGGAAATACGTTACTCTTTTATAAGTTTTATATACAGTAGTCGTCGTGGCCGAGTGGTTAAGGCGACAGACTAGAAATCTGTTGGGCTCTGCCCGCACTGGTTCGAATCCTGTCGGCGACGTTAACTGGGAATTTTTAGATAAATTTATTTCCAAATTAGTGATCAACTTCGATAATTTGACGCATTAATTTAAATTAGTATTAGTTATTACACATTAAACAAAATTTAGTTGCTGATTGCATTTGCGGAGAATCGCATACGTCTTTTCCGCCAGGTACTTGAAGATCTCGCTAATGAAACCACTATGCAAAATAAATCTTTACCCTATCGTACAATCGTCAACTGGATATATAAAAATCAAAAATCGATACGCAGTGTCGTCGTGGCCGAGTGGTTAAGGCGACAGACTTGAAATCTGTTGGGCTCTGCCCGCACAGGTTTGAATCCTGTCGGCGACGTAATCCTGTTTTTAATTTTTTGTGCAGGCCGTAGTAAATCTGCAATTTAACAATGCATTTAAAGTTTTATTTTGATTTCTTTGCAATAATACAGTGGTCAGAAATATTAACCGAGCAAACGCGTGGCAACCAAGGATTCTGAACCGAATCCAAATAAAAAGCATTTCCTACACCGGGAATCGAACCCGGGCCCGCCTGGGTGAAAGCCAGGAATCCTAACCACTAGACCCATGTAGGAGATATGTCTAATGAAATTTATTATGCGACTTTTGTTTAGGATCATCACACGGATAGATTCTAAATTAAATTCATCGCACCTACGGTGTCTACCTTGTCTTATCATATTAAGATATACCACGATCAACAAGTGGTGAAGGTTTCGTTGTTTAGTTCCTAAGGCCTATTTTAACGCGTGCACACAATCGCCACTGTGGCACATGGAACCGAAATTCAGCACACACCAAATGCACTTGACATTTAACACGTTAATTTCGCGTTTTACTCTGACTTTAATATTGTTCAGTTGCACGCATTTGTGAAATGAAAAATATATTTAACGGACATACCATTTGTTGTTGGAAATACGTTACTCTTTTATAAGTTTTATATATAGTAGTCGTCGTGGCCGAGTGGTTAAGGCGACAGACTAGAAATCTGTTGGGCTCTGCCCGCACAGGTTCGAATGTTGTCGGCGACGTTAACTGGGAAATTTTAGATAAATTTCTTTCCAAATTAGTGATCAACTTCGATAATTTAACGCATTAATTTAAATTAGTATTAGTTATTACACATTAAACAAAATTTAGTTGCTGATTGCATTTGCGGAGAATCGCATACGTCTTTTCCGCCAGGTACTTGAAGATTTCGCTAATGAAACCACTATGCAAAATAAATCTTTACCCTATCGTACAATCGTCAACTGGATATATAAAAATCAAAAATCGATACGCAGTAGTCGTCGTGGCCGAGTGGTTAAGGCGACGGACTTGAAATCTGTTAGTCTCTGCCCGCACAAGGTTCGAATCCTGTCGGCGACGTAATCCTGTTTTTAATTTTTTGTGCAAGCCGTAGTAAATCTGCAATTTAACAATGCATTTAAAGTTTCATTTTGATTTCTTTGCAAAAATACAGTGGTCAGAAATATTAACCGAGCAAACGCGTGGCAACCAAGGATTCTGAACGGAATCCAAGTAAAAAGCATTTCCTACACCGGGAATCGAACCCGGGCCGCCTGGCTGAAAGCCAGGAATCCTAACCACTAGACCATGTAGGAGATATGTCTAATGAAATTTATTATGCGACTATTGTTTAGGATCATCACACGGATAGATTCTAAATTAAATTCATCGCACCTACGGTGTCTACCTGGTCTTATCATATTAAGATATACCACGATCAACAAGTGGTGAAGGTTCGGTTGTTTAGTTCCTACACAAGAAAAATTAATGGCTTGTCCTCAAGCCGGCTAAAGTGTAAAACAAGCCACGTCTTAACCCTTTAACTGCCGCTGTCGACTCAAGTCGACAGCGCCGAAAATTACATAAGTAGAAAAGTATACGGCCGATTTTGATCAGTGAGATGGCGCTGGAGAGCTGAATAATTTCTGCGTTTGCCAATATAAGATGATATATAGGTTTGCATTTGATATTTTTTAGTTATTTGCGTTTTAAAAAAAAATGATATATATATGTGTGGTTTTGGTTGTTTTAATTAGTTTTAATTTTGGTTTTAGTCCCCGATTAGTTTTCAACTATTGTCGTCATGGTTCGCTTGGTTAGTTTGAAAACAATCCATTCGTTTTTGGCTTGTACATTTTGGATTAGGCTATTTTTTGAGCTTATGGAGGGTAAAAACAGAAGAATCTGTCCTTTTGTTAGCTGATAATGATTCTGAAAGCAGTTGTGCTTCATTTTTGAGTAGTTCTAGCGATGAAGAACCTTTTTGAAGATGTTTTGCATCAGTTTTGTTTTGCTGTGGCTATGTGTTTGTGTTTTATTGGGCAAGTGTAAAAAAAAAAAAAAAATTATTTTTTGATTTGCGTATTACGACGTCATCAGTCAAGTTGTGACGTCATCACAAAAAGAGTAGTACAAAAATGTTCCAAAGATAATCATAAATAACTTTGCTACATACTGTTTTGTTTGTAAATGAGAAAAAAAGATAGTTTTTGTTGATCTAAATAGTAACACATGACGTCATTGCAGAATGTATGACGTCATCGAAATTTTATTAATGCAAATAAAAAGAAAATTTATTACTGAACAACTTTTCTGTTGATCATATCATGCTTACATCAATAGTTTTGGGTACAGAAGCTTCTAACCTAAGGTTACTTAGCCGAAAAATGAACTGAAAAACAGCCGGCAGTTAAAGGGTTAAAACAAGCCATTACATCACTGGCTTATCCGCAGCCATATTATTGGCTAAACTGTGAAACAAGCCATGTCTTAAAACTAGCCATTTTATCACTGGCTAATACGTAGCCATACTATTGGCTAAACTGTGAAACAAACCATGTCTTAAAACTAGCCATTTTTATCACTGGCTAATCCGTAGCCATACTATTGGCTAAACTGTGAAATAAGCCATTTCACCACTGGCTGATCCAAACCTACAAATAGTGGCTGTCCTAGGTAAAAATTGACTCAATACAAAAGTTATGCACCAAATTGAGCTTTATAAACAAATAAACAATACAATATGTATGCACCAAATTTAGCTAAACACAGTATAAAAGTCATGCACCAAATTTATCTTTATATACACAGTATAAAAGTTAGGCACCAATGTAGTATAAAGGTTATGCACCAAATCTAGCTTTACACAGTATGAAAGTTGTTCACCAAATTTAGCTTTACACAGTATCAAAGTTATGCACCAAATTTAGCTTTACACAGTACAAAAGTTACACAAACATATGA
>CH003037.1:8131-71226 GCA_000149265.1 Ciona savignyi
TTGCGTCAGCTTGCGGTGTGTGAGCGCTTCGGTCGTTGGGCCGGCCTGCGATACAACCAGGCGAAGTGCGGATTGATCGGCTGGAAGGTGTTGCGTGGCGGAAAAAGGGTTGCGCTGGGCGGTGATCCACTCCTCTTAGACAGAGTGGAGATCCCCCAGTTAGGGCCAGGTACGCCATGACTGACAGACATCAGGCATGTCCCCCGCACGAATTCCCAGCTGGTCTCCCACTTCACGTCCAGGCTCCAGCGGCTGTTTAAGTCGTTTCTCACACCGCATCAAAAGCTGATTGCCCTGAAGCGCTTTCTCCTACCCAGTCTCAGTTTCCATCTTAGAGTCCGACCTCTTGCGCAGTCGTATCTGATCGCGCTCGATCGACGTGTGCGAGAGTGTCTGAGGGTGGCGTTTCGCTTGACCAAGCCCTCCTGTCAGGCGGTGTTTCACACCCCCGCAGGATTTGGGGGGGTCTGCGGCGTACCGTCTCTTGTTGACGAGAGTCACATACTGACCGGGTCGCCCAGGGGGTTATAAGATGTTGACGTCACCGGATTTACTCGTCGCAGCGATCTCCGCCGGGCGCGTGAAGATCTATACTGCCAAGTTCGGTAGGCTCGACGATGTGTGGCCTTTGGACCGGCCGTGTTTTCTATCCGGTGAACCGGTCAACGGAATCGTTACTCGAAAGGGTGTGGCATAAACCTGCCTTCGGACTTGAGATCCGCATCTCCAGTCGGCAGTTAGGTGCCTCGTGGAGCGAGGACCTCCTTGGTGGTTCCACCGTCAGGTTCGGTAATGTCCTCATTACCGGCCAGAGTCGTCGGAAACTCGTCCAGTGTCTCCACGTGCACTGCCAGCGCGCGTGGCGACAGCGGTGGGAGTCTCACCCTAACCCAGGGTAAGACGACCTCCGCGCGACCATGGCGTATTCTGCCGCCAGTGTCTGAGTCAAGCGACCTTCGTCGATAGATTTTTCTAGCGTACTTATTTGCGCCGAAAGCACGCTTGAACCTCCTTCCGACAAGGAAGGCACTTGCTCTTTACAGCAGGGATCAGCACATTTCTACATCGTGCCGCTGTTGTGGGGCAGAATTTGAGACTCTCCCGCACGTGCTGAATCGGTGCCCGAGCTCGATGAACTTGATGACGGAGCGGCACGATTCGGTACTGCGGGAGATCCTTAAACATTTTATCGGACCCGCTTCCCCGTGATCTCGATCGATCGAACGGTGCCAGAACACATGACGGCCACTGGCGAGCCGACGGCTCAGTCGTGGTCGCCGACGTGGCCTGCCCGTTCGATTTGAAAGAGGAGAACCTTGATAAGGCGGTGAAACGGAAATTAACAAAGTACGACGAAACTGTGCTGCAACATACGGAGTAGCCATGCACTAGTCGTGGGCTCCTTGGGGAGCCTCTCGGAGAGTCTCGCTACCTCTCTCCAGGCTTTGGGTATAACCGGTTTGATCCGCTCTAGGTTAGTCAAGAAATTGGCTACGCTATCCATCGAGGGGAGCCAGAAGATCTGGCGCTCATGGGGTGCCGCAGCCCGGGCAGCGTCGGCGAGGTCAGGAACCGCTCCACCCGTTCTTGACTGACGGTTTCCGTTCTGGTGTCGACACCTCCCAGTCGTGTACCCCCCATAGATAAGACGACGCATCAACCTCAGTGTTCCTCCAAAGCCGGTCGGGAAAGGCGTTCCAGATAAAATTGGGAAGGTCCAAGAAGACTCTTCAAAAGCGTCGAACTGCATGAATGCACGACACGGGCGGGGACGGAATTACTATCAAACCAACGGATCACATTATCGATCACAGCAGTGTGGATTTCATTGAAGTGCCCCATTAGATGCAGGAGTCCCCGCCCGAACAAAAATAACAATGTAAAAAAATTACGCGCGAATCAATTCTATACAACGCGCGTTCACTGTTACAAGCGCAACGCAACATTGACCCACGAGCACACCGACCCTCCCTAATGCATGATCTTTTTTATGCGGCTGGCTTTTATTTAAAAAAAATCAATTTTAAAATGTATATACGCCTAAATTTTAAAGAATGACACGAATATTTTTATACTCACCCACAGGAATTTTATAAATATTTTTGTATTCACACACAAATTTTTTAACTATTTTTATATTTATATTTTCACACACAGATTGTATAAATCTATTTTTATATATATTTTTATAAATATTTTTATATTTTTTTCCGGCCAGCCGCCAACTTTTTGCCTTTCCAGACCGGTTTAGACGCCATGCTTTTACATTCTAAGAATTGAATTAAGTCGCGGAGGTGCGCTGAAGTTGCTTTGTATCGTCGTCTTTTTACCCACATATTGTACCATTGTTACCTTTGTATTTTACCCTTTAAAATAGTACGTACCCGTAGGCCCCCACCCTCCGTACACGACTGACAACATGAACCCGTCCTCTTCCGCCTCGCTGTTGAGCATCGGTGACGGTCCGGCCATCGTGCGGACGGCTTGGTTAAGATAAAATGAACTCCGTCCGCGCCACTGAGTAGTATTATATTTCAAAAATCAACCAAACAGTCCCTCATAATCTAACACCTCCCGGCCGGCCCTTGTAAATCAATTCTGTTCAGAGAGCTACTCAGTTTTAAATTCCATCCTTTGCCCCACACCCCTCTGCCCCGACCCTAGTCCTGGTCGGACTGTCTCACGACCCCTGGCAAAATTACACCCTGCGGAAAGTCGATCAACTCCTTCCTCCCGTTGAGGACGCGGCCTGGTCACCCCAATCCAATCAGACCATACCCCTCTCCCTGATGTTTTCTTCAACAAATTTTTTTTTCCAATTTGTCTATTTTCTAAAGTCACACACATTTTTATATATATATATATTTTTAGTTTTTAAAATAGCGGGTTTTTAGCGTGTGTGACTAGGGAGGGCGTGCCACCCTGTAGTCCAGTGGAAGATCACCTTTAAAACAACATGCTAAGTAATATTCAATTTATTTGATAACCCCGGTAGCCCTTAGGGCTACCGGAGGCCGGAAGTTACCGCACTTGGAAGTGCTGGCGAATTTTATCGCATCGTTTTATACCGCTGTGGTGTTGCGTGGTTGATGCGAATAAAAGTACTTTAACCTATGGAAACCATATCCATCCCTTCACCCGGTTCCTTGCTACATCGACGAGGTCAAATTGAAACACCTCGAAACAGAATAAATGGGGAAGATAAATAACATGGAATTCGGTGCTCATCGGATGGCTGCAGTCCACTTCAGCAAACTAAATTTTAATGTGCCAAGAAAGGCTATTGCAATTTTTGCAAATCGGACGATCGATCACATTCTTCGATTTTGCCGCTCTAAGCCACAGTTTAACTAATAACCTCAACTACCGAATAGCTCATCCCCAAGAACAAACAATCATGCTCCCAAAACATAGCGAAATCTCAACTACTAATTTCGCCGCTCTAGAAAATTACTCGAGCGACCCTTCAAACTTACGGAGGACTGTATTTTCATTAAAGGTCTTGGGGCCATGGAAGAGCAGCCGGGTCATCTAAACAGATCCAGAGAGGGTAAGTGACGTCGACGATTTGGGGGAACTGGCGGGCCCATCTCCATCTGCCAGACGGTGTACAAGATCTAAGCCGCCGTGTTGGCCCGTCGACTGCAGAGCTGGGCGCTTGACGGTGGAGTCATCTCCCGAAATCAAAAGGCCTTCTTCATGCTGTTCGGGGGTATACGAGCATGTATTTCTCCTCGACTCCGTCGTCGCTGACGCGTGCGCGACCCGGAATTCGCTGGCCGTGTGCTGGCTCGACCTCCGGAACGCGTTCGGCAGCGTCGACCACAACACCATAGGTCGAGGCGTTGTCTCGCTTCGGCGCCCCCGCGGGCCTTCGTGGAGATGATATCGGACATCTAATACGGGTGGGTCCTGCCGAATTAGAACTCGTGCGGGATTCACCCCGGACATCCCTGTCGGTCGTGGAGTGCGACAGGGGTGTCCCTTGTCCGGTATTATCTTCAACCTCGTGATGGAGGAGGTCCTGCTGCGGGGCGTCGAGGCGAACAATGCTTGTGGATACCGGCTCTCCTTCGCCGGCAGAGCGTCCGTCAAGGTGCTCGCGTACGCCGACGATGTGGCTCTTGGTGGTCTTCTCTTCTCAAGGGCCGCGCTAAACATCCAGCTGGGTGGTGAGTGTGAGCGGTTTGCCGCCTGGGCCGGTTTTTGTTTTAACAAGAAGTGCGCCGCCATGGTACTAAAACATCAGAAGAGGGGGTCGGAGACCCTACTAAAACTCTCGGCCCTAAAGAGAGTTGCGCCTTGACAACACGGTGAAACGCTGTGTGGAGACAGCATTACGTCTGCCGAATGGGACGTGTCGGGCTTTTTTCCACACGTCCCCCGATGCAGGGGGCCTGGGATCCCGTCGCCGAGTGCGACATACTGTTGGCTGACGGTGACCCAGGCCTTTAAGATGCTGTCTTCACCGGACCATCTCGTCTCGCTGGTTGCCAAAGTCCGTCTGAGGATGCAGGCCGCGTGCATGGCGCCGGTCCGAGACGGCGTCCGCTTGCGCCATGCACCACAGGCTTGAAGCTGTGGTGGCGGAACCAGTGGGCGGCCCTTCCCAACCAAGGGAAAAGATCGTCGCCGCCCACTCCACCTACGCGGCCTCCAAGAACTGGGTCAAGGGCATGTCCTCCCTGGCCGCTCAGGCTCTGTTCTTCGGCCTTAAAGCGCGGCTGAACCAGATGCCAACGCGCTCGGTCAAGGCCTGTTTTCAAGGGCTCCGTCCTGTCGTAGGTGTCGCGCGGAGGTGGAGACCCTCCCGAACGTACTGAATAATTGCCCAAGTCAATGAAATCGACCTTGGAGCGGCATGATTCGGTGCTTGCGGAGGTCCTCGCCGCCATCCCTCGCGGCACATTCGCCAGTGCAGACGTCGACAGGACGTCCCGAGAACATTTTCGGCGAGTGGGCGAAGAAGCTCTGCGACCCGAAATAGTCGCCCGTCGACATGACGAATCCGTCGTGGTCGGAGTTGTGACGTGCCCATTTGAGTCCTGCGCGTCGGCCGCGCGAAAGATCGAAAAATACGAAGTAGCTGTGTGCGAACTTGCGGCAAATATACTGTAAGCCCGTTGAGTCGCACGTACTGGTCGTAGGTTTCTTGGGTAGCTAGGGCAGGTCAACCTCAGCGTCGAGGGTGGCCACAACAACATACGCTGGTCCGGCGGCATCCCAAAGGACCTCCTACCTGGTCCGATAAGATCCGCCGGCTATGGCGCCGAACGAGCACCTGCCCATTCTTCTTGCAGGAACTTTTCACCCTCACACCCCCACCAAATAATAATAGTCTTTTTTATTTTTTTACCCCCACCGCACTCGCCTACGGGCTGCACATCCCACACGTTGGGAGTTGTAAATATTATTTTTCTATATCTATATAGCACACTGTATATTCTATTTTTTATACTTTACGAGATGCTTTTCGACAAACAAATTTATATATTTATTTTTGTATCACATATTTTCCTAAAAAAACTCATTTTTGCACTTACTTTAAAAATGAATCGCATCCCCACCCTAATAGGTCCCTCGGGTTTGGGCCCCATTCCCTTTTTAAATTTTACAGGAAAAAACTATATATATCGTTGGCGGGGCGCAAGTCGCGCCACGATGCCGAGTGCTGCAGAGGCCAAATAAAGAAACCGACGTCGCTCTGCAGCCAAGGACCACCCGAACTCAAGCCAGCACCGTCGACAACTCAACATCATCGAGTCGGCGGTTGCTGGAACAACTCTATACCATCTTAAAATAATTATCACCCTGTGTGCAGCAGGAGGGCCGTGTTTTTAAAACTACTCTGTAGGAGCTCATGATAGATTTTAATAATCAACGTGGGCGTCTGCCAGCCGCAATCTGTTGTACGTGTATAATTAGTTTAGAAAGCTGTCGTGCCTCTATTTTACCGCCGTGAGTAAATTACCTATCTACTAAACAGTAATTAACTAACGCCGTTACGAATCTATACCAACATTTTCACTCCAAAGATATAACCTAACCAACGTAATGAATTTCTGCTCGTTATACAACCGAAGAATAAATCTACCTTTAGAAGTCTAAATTGTATATTCTGTACCGAAGTCAAAAGAGGACAGTTTTGTTCTACAGTTAAGTGGCTGCTAAATTAAGCAGGCGAACTTTATAGGCAGCAAAGGATAAGTCTGCCTATTGCGCTGGTTCGGCTCAAACACAAGGTTAAGGCGAGATACAAACCTCGTCAGATTAACCATAACCCAATAACAAAATGAAAACGCCGAACTTCCACAACTATGTGATGCTAATAAAATCAGTTAAATCAAGTGTGCCATATAAAATTTTCCCAAAAAACTGAAGTAAAAATTTACGGGGAAAAAAGCGACGTTCTTAAAATAAACCACTAAACATCTAGCGGCAGTCAAGACTATAACCCTAGCATCGTCACCGCAGCAAGAAGAGTGTACCCTCCCTAGGTTTAAGGTGTATATACACAGCCCGCTGCGGTGACTGCCGCTGTCCTTAATACGAGAAGGACTGCCTGAAAAACTGAAACCATATCTTGGATTATAAAGAATACGGAAAAAATCAACTGTTAGTAACTAACTTTGATTGATACAAATTTATCACAACAGGCAATTTGGCAGACACAAGCAAAATTAATACACCCTTTCACAACTAACCCTACAAACATAAAACACAATCATCATATATACACACCGTCAAATTCTTAAAATTGAAACCGAATCTTTGACCCTTCCTTTAAATTTCTGGTTAAACTAGGCCAATCATAAATTTAACACCCACTCTCCTTAATTCACATACCCCAAATCGCAACCCACCAAATTTTCTAATCCAATTGAATCCGGCCAAAGTGCCTAGTTTAACCAACAAATTAGTAACTATAATATAAACTCCACTTCATAACGGTTATTTTTGTAGTTAATAAAATCAGTCAATCCTTTAAATTAGACCATTTTCCACAACATTATTATTCTAGCAAACAAACAAATTTTACCAAACCTACCTCCCCTTAAAATCATCTCAAATTTCCCATTAAAAGTTTATCTTCATTTTCAATATATTAATTAGTCATTTCTCACTGTAAAATCAATATTCACATTTTATTTTAAATCAACTCTAAATCATTTATTGAAATTGTTTGTTGTTAATTTGGGAGGTAGGCCATCATTATAAACTTCAATTGATAACAATTTTTTAGTAATTGTGTTTGTGTTTTTGACTATATTCATGATACAGCACTTCATAATCCAAATATTTTATACATATTTTTATACTTTATATTATTATCCTAAAAACTTTTATTCATTATAAATCACATATATAGAATTATAACCAGGGTAGGCGCTGAATCGCAATTAGTGCATATTTCTTCAGGGGAAGTAAATTTTCCCCAAAAATGAATACAAACAACGGCGCTCATCAACCACGTAGCACCACGTTCGCCAGCACTTCCAGTCGGTCTTCTTCTCCTCTGTGTTGTTTTTCAGGTACCACTGGGAGTGCAGAGGGCGTCTTCATCGGAGTTCCCTGCGTTGGGGGATGTTCATCCCGAGGTGAGTGCCGTTTATCATCGTCTGGGGAACCTGTCCTACGAATACCCACATCGTAATTGACCAAGCATACACCAAATAGTTAACGCAATAATTCACCACATAAATAATCATCACCCTCAACCAATTGGCACAACAACATTGAAACAAATCCGAGTCACATACATATATACACCTGCATCCATGGCCAATTCACAACAGATCACACTGGATAAAATACATATACATCACAACACGTGCAAGGGCATGCGACCTGGGCAGGAGGAAGACAGGGGTCGAAATAAAGAATGCCCTTCAAAAGATATCCGAGTTTAGCCAGAGTTACGAACGATTCATCATGTTTAAATGACGTTATTCTGGTTTAAACTTTTAACAAAATTGGATTGGATTCGCATGTTCAATTTGTACTTGGGCAATTACAAAATAAAATTGTCTTGCCTAAATATAAGAAGTTTTTTAGAAGGTCCGGGCGAAGCTAGGATTTCTGGTTTCAATAAATAGAACAGAGGAAAGGATGCCATTTTTACCACAAGAGAAAAAATGAAATATATATCTTGTTTCTGTGAGATGTTAAGAATTACGCCAAGTTCCTGTGGTGGTCTACCGTTTTAACAGCTATAAAGTGGAATCATCGCGAAGCTGTTAAAAAGAATTGAATCGAAAGTTTTGTTCGACTCCATTGCCACTTTAGGAAAACAGGGCATAGCACTGTGGGGACACGTGGATGATAATTCCAATAACCACAATTTGCGACACCAAATTTAATTTCTGCGAGGTTTTTATGGGAATGGAAAGAACCCTTAAGTGCGATTCAGAAACTGTAACATTGGACATACACTCACAAGTAACAGCACTTGTTTTTAAGCCCGGGCCACCAACTGCTGCATAAAAAACGACCGACCATTCATTCCTCTTTCATATATTTTTAGATATATAGATATATTATGAATGGTCCAAACGACCCGCTTTAATGCTAAGCGCTGCAGAACGGCAAATAAAGATTTCACGTCGCCCTGGATTTTAGTAATACCCTGTACTGTCTATGATTTTAATTGCACATCTACTGATCAATTGTGCAATTGCTGAAGTAAAGGAAGAAGAAGCCATTGCAAATTCTGATTACTGTGGACGATTATCTTCAAAGATAGCGACAGCAAATAATAATGCAAATTTGGGGAGACTTGAATTTTCGACTTCATGTGATCACCAACGATTTACAAACAACATCCATCCCAAAATTTGGTTTGTTCTTTAACAATATTCCATCTATAATTGTATTAAAAAAAAGAAACAATACTTCCAACCAAAAATGGCACTAAGTTCTGTAGGTCGTTTTGAAAAAAGAAGTAAATTTGTACTTTTTTGTACAAATAGTCTTTTGTAATAAAAGTTGTTTACGCCAAAAACGAATTATTATATTTGCTGGACTATACTGTAAAAAGAGGGCTTTGACGGCCTAACCGGTTGTGCCACAAAATGACTTCTTTATGATCCAAGCAAACAAAAGAAGAACTCCCCTACAATAACAGGGTTTTTTAAATAATAAAGCACATTTCCCATACATGTAAAAGACACAGTCGGTTATATTGCTTTCATCCCATCTTTAACGGTAACGCACTTCCGTTTAATAAAAACCGCAATTCATCATTGGTGTTACACCTATGGAACGACGACCGAAAAGAAATGCTTTCATACCAAATCCCACCCTCGCATATCGTCTTGAACTTTCTGATTCAGCTTTAGCAGCAAAAAACAACCAGTTTAAAACAGTAGAAAAAATAAAGAAGAATAAAAAATATTGTTAAAGTTATGACTATATCTTCAAATATCAGTCGCTGAGTCATGTTTGTGTTGAGGGGACATTGATTTAGACAACAACAAATAAAGACTTGGTAGTAACAAATTAGTCCATTTTTAACAAAGAGTTACCTTACAAGTCATTCACGGATTTTAGGACCATTCAGCAAAAGTTCACCTTTTTCGACAATAACTACATATATAGATCACACTGCAACTTCTTGTTTTTATTCAGCAATTCTGTAAGTTAGTTCATTCTGCTAGTTGTTTTTTTGTTCAATAAATCACGACAATATATAGCAAATAAATATAGGTCACGGGGACAGATAAGGTGTGGACGGCTATTTTAACTGTGTGAAATGGGTCGCGTTTGTAATAAAAACAGCGGACATTGCACCAACAAAACCTACTGCACTGGGTCATAAATACGACGCAAATAGTGTTCCAGTAATTAACACGTTTACATACGAACAATGTTCACAAATCGAACCAGCGATTCACCACATATTAACAATGGGTCTTCATATAGCGAAATAGAAGCAAAGAAAAAATGAATGTATTAAAATGAGAGATGTAGACCATCTGCCTTTAAAATAAATTTGTTTAATAATTTACAGAATTTAAACTTGATGTAAACCGAAAACGTGTGGCCAAATGGCTGGTGCAACTGTTAAACAAATTAGGCCACTTAAAAACGCGTACCAAGAGATGAACCCTCCAGTGTATCAAACTTAATTAAATGTATTAAGTTATTTATGCCAGGTGTCTTAATAAAATGACATTTTATCTCCTGTGATTTAAATAAAAAAGTTTACATAAATTAAGAAAAACTTACCCCAGCATAACAACCGATCCGCACAATCTTAAAGTCAAAATGGAATAACCATTTAAGTAAAAGCGGTCGCATTGTTGTTCATGCGGAACAATTTTCTTTTTTTCCTGGCGTTTGACCAATCAGCATGGTACTTTGCTTGGAAGTCAACTTCTTCTCATTTTTGTTTCTTTCTATATGACGTCATTTGTAGTCACGCTTTAGCAACACTTTATATTCGACAGTGTTATGGCACCCGATCCGCCTTTTTTATCGCTTGTAGCGGCATGAAAATGGGACAAATCGTCGCTTGTAGTGGGACTGTCATATGCGATTCATCTGCTGGCAGATGGTAAATCCCGATTGAAGCGGCAGATCCTATGCTTGCTGTATCTGCTGTGATTGCATCCTCAAGCATATGAACTCAACGAAGCGTTTCGCCATTTTTACTGTTGTTTTCAGGTTTTGGTAACTGGGTTCTGGTTAGACTTAAAATTCTCTGTGATGACGATTTGTGTATAGCATTGTGGCAGTGATAGGTGCTTTGTGCACACTTAATAAAGATAGTAGCAGTTAGCACTGAGCAGTCTTACGTCAACAAAGTTACAGTAAAAGTACCTACCGGTATGTAGTAGTTATTTGACACTGTAGCTACCTAGTGGGTGTTATTTGACACTCACTGTATCAGCAGAATGCGTGAGGGAGGGGAATTTTTGAAATGCCTTATACAATCAGAGTCATCAAAATTCTTCACAATTGTGTCCCACCAGTCTGTTGACCTATAATTCAATTATCTGTAATGTACATACAGTAGGTGTAGCCTACACTCAGTACACTGTACAATAACCCTAGGTACATATAAAACAATATTCATTCTCAATACCGGTAATGTTGAAGCTAAATCTCAACAGTCGGCGCGATGTTTGGGCCGTGACGAATAAGTGACTATTCTTGTTTAATGCTCGATTCAAAGTGTATTCAGTTCAAACGTTCCAGCAATACTTCCAACAACAATATCAGGAGTCAGGAGATTAAATTTAGTTATTGATAGTCACTATAATATAAACAAAGAAAAACATATTAATCTTATATAAAGGTTACAACTAACTTATGACATCGCAGAAAACTGGCGCAAAACTGAAACACAAGTTTAGGAAATAAAACAAAGAACGGAAAATATGCCGATAGGTGGCGCAATAAAAATGTTAAACAGCTGGGTTATAGTGTACACAAAAAGGGATTGTTGGCGTCAACAGCACACAAGATAACAGCAGTGTAACATCTCTATAGTGCCTTTTAAGTTCACATCGTTTGATGCTGTTGGTGCGCCGTCCTTGTTTGCCCATGATAATAGATCAGTTATTCCCACAAGGTCGTGACGTCACAACACGCCTTTATTTATTGCCTCGATTCCTCATTTCCTTCTTTTTATTGTGTTAGTACCGAACCACTGAATTTCCTAGTAACGAACGAAACGCTTATACTGAACCTAAATGATATTTGCTACCGAACCTAACTGTACTTACCTGCAAGCTAATCAGTTGGTAAGTTTTCATGTTATTCTTTAAGCACTAATTTACTGACAATAATTTGATTGTATTTATTTTATTTATAGAAAACCGCCATTAAAGACCATAAAAGAATCGTGCGCGTTTTGGCCGATTAACGAGATAGACATTCGCGTTGATACAGCACTAGTGTGATTCTGGGCGGAGTGCAGGTCGCCCACAAAAAATAATCTACAAGCAGATTGGTCAATTCACCTTTGCAGCATCCAGAAATCTCTTCTTTTGTAAGGCCTACATTTTTGTCCAACATTCCAGGTGGTAACAACAGACATTTTTTTTGCATTTTATTTATTTTCTCTTGCTCAATCATAATAATCGTCAAAATCAGTGCAACTCTTTCTACAGATAATTCGGTTCTCGGCATTATTTGTTTTTTAGGCCATAAATTTATAACAGCTAGATCTATCAACACAACACACAGATTACCAGACTTAAAATGCATTCTTTCCTGCGATGCGCTTGAGCGGCGCCTGATCGGTGAGGCGGTCTATTCTATCAGGCTATGCTTTGAGGCGCAGTACACTAATGTACCTGGACGTTTCCAAATGGGTAAATGCGACACTTAACGGATTATATTTTAAATTCGTTCGGTGCTTAATCCGATCCGTTTTAGCATGCATCATGTAAACGGGCTTACTTACAGCTTTCAAGTACTACAGTCACGTGATGAAAGGACGACTAGACTGTACGCTGATCACTTAGATAAGATTGAGGCGTTAAACAAGCTCGAAGGCATTAAAGGCGTCAGAATATTCAATGACTACAGTTTGCATGCATTAAAAAGGAAACGTCTTAAATCGGTTAACTTCAAGGTAATCAGACGATTGCTCGTGTAACTCCATTCTCCTGCGTGTTTTCCCGTTTTCAAGGGGATGGAACATGTTCCTATCTTATTATTAGCATCTATTTAGAGAAGTTTCTTCTTTGGTCTAACCACGGCAATTTGTACATTCTTTGTTAATAAATGAGCTGACACCACGAGCGTTGATCCAAACACCAACCCACACACCGTCTTTTCCAAATGATATTCAATTCCGATGGCAACATTTTGATTTTGTTTGCAAAGATAAAAATGAATAAATGGACACTTCCAAGATTATCGGCTAGCTTCTTGGCAGAGACAACCTAAAACAACCATCCATGCTCACGTTTTTGTTTCTAGTCGTTTACACAAAAAGAAAACAAACCATTTTATTGTTTTCCTGGCATTGTTCAGCTCTTGTACCGTCAACCCTGTAATGGCGGATGATCGACAGCCTCCTTTACAGATAAAGGACATCCAGGTAGGTCTTTTTACATTTTCCAATGTGAGCTCATTACATTTTTTAAATTTGGTCCATCATCCATCATTTCTGAATATTTTTTATTTATATTACAATAAATAATACCTCCAAAAATGGATTAATCCTTTTTTGTTTTTTAATTAGTTTCTGGATCTTTGTTTAACAAAGTTTTCTCGTTGTTCCTTTTTGGAGAGTTGTCTGAACATCCAGTTATCATTATGTTTGACCAGACGTTCCAGGTCACTCTGCATAAATACGGATACTCACTCCATGGTGACAAATTGCAGAAAATGTTTCAGGGTACTTAAATTTTGTTTCTTTTACAGGCGCCAAATGGACAGACAGACACATCCAAGTGAGGCTTTGTCATTTTTTAGTGGGTTATAATAGAATCAAATTGATCGTATAAATTTTTTTATTCCACTCAAGCGATGCAAACGTTTGACGTTTTTTGGAGAAGATTTACCCTCTGTGGGTGCACCTTTCGCGTTATAGATAAACGCTCTGTGCTGCAACGCGTGTGGCTCGAATATCCTGCTGCGATAATCCTCCGATCCGACTACAAAATCGACCACCCCGCCGGTTGAACGTTAGTTGTTTATTGTCAAACGTTGTCGATAAGACACACAAATAAATCAATGCATTTTACTCGGGAATCAATTCGCAGCGACCGAATCGCGTCGGAATAACTGCGCGATGCGATTAATAATAGACAGTTGGTTTTTCCTTTGCGACTTGTCAACTCGTTCTTTATTTAATCCGGAAGCTGCGACTTTTGCCTCGTTCCTTTTCTGCCAACTCTGCGACAAAGTCACCTCGTTCTGATTCTAGGTGTGCGGTTTGTTTAAAAGTAAAACTGTGCTAATTTGAAAATGACCAAAAATTGTAAAAAACACTGCGGGACAGCATGTTTGAATTAATGCATTTGGCCAGGAGTGAAAGAGTTAAGTATTTTTCTATCTTAAAAAGTCCGGCCAAGAATTCGGACACGCCCGTCTTAATTCGTCGCACATGAACAGGCCTCCGGCAACTCGTGACGAATACGTCATAATCAGATGACCAACCGCACATTCCTTCATTTCGTCATACCTATAGCGTTTCCCAAGATGCTTCTGTGGTATTCAAGTGGATGACGTCACCTTATCGCATATGCTGATAATTGAGATGATTTACACGATCGCCGCAAGCGACACTGGTTTTCAATATATCTGTGTTGGTTGCTGGCCCTTCTAAGGATTTTACCGCTCTCTTTTGCAGATGTTGCATAAAAATCCATAACCATCACTGTACTCTGCAATTTGTTCTATCTTTATTTAACCATAAAAAAACATGGTTTTTCTATCCATATCTTTACAGTTAATTTATGCTGATTTTGTTACGTTAACAAACTTTATTTCGCAGTGGGGAAATTGACGTATTTTCCTGTAACAAATTTACCTTACTTAAAAGGTGTACAAGCCTAAATTTGTATTATGCTCGATGAAATATCAAAGAAACCCTGAGTAATATGAACAAAGTAGGGATGATGTCTTTATCCGAAATAGTTTGGATTCTAAAATTATTTTAAAATCAATAATTTTGAACAACTTTAAAATATTGTATGACTTAAATAAAAATGATTAAATAAGATTTTTGTAGTAACAACCAATAAGCGTCTGTTAGTTAATAAACGCACTTTAATTTCGTTCGTGTAATGTTTAATATAATAAAACTGTTTTGCTATAGCCAGCGCTGCCAGAAACCTAACAATTTTTTATTAGCAAAACCTGTTTATGTTTGACCCTTTTTATTATCTTGGTTTGCAACATACATCGTTCGTTCTCCGTAAAAAAATTCCTTCCCAGTATCATCTTACGTTAGCTGTTTGCGACGTATACTTTCGCAACCATTTTTCGTTTGCGCAACTTTCCGAGTTCCAACCATACTTATTTTGTGGCCACCGACAAACGAATCACTTTCGTTGCATGATAGATAGATATAGCTCAGATTTTACCTTGCATTGGGAGTAAAATTCGGTCGACACCAATGCTCCCGATACTGGTGTCCCTCCCATCTACAGTTATATACCGGTTGAATAAATATGGTATTCGTTCGATGAGTTGTAAAATTCCTGTCGTGTGCATAGTGATTTATTTTTCTCTGCTTCAATTGTTGTGTATTGCGATTTATCATCATCATAGTGGTATCAACTAAACAAGAAAACTAAAACGTTATTTAACTTGTGAAAATCTAACAGTATGTATGTGATGTATTGAATGATTTATGCCTGCGGGCTCTGTTGATAAATAAGCATACACTGTCTACAAATATACGTCACAAGTTGTCAAAACTGTCCTTACTTTTAATATCGCTGTCATGGACAGAAAGAATATATCTATGATTTCATTTGGTGCAGCCTGTGCTCATATTAAGTAATTTTTTGTGGATTACGACATCCTTTGATTAGTGGCATTAGAGAAACATCGAGGTACAGGCTTAAATAAAGCACTGCCCAATTTTAAACGGGATTTGTTTTAGAAAATGCAATGAAGTGCGCACATAAAACCGTGCTTAGAAAGCAGTAGTTAGTCACAGCACCCAACACAAATGCAATTTGACCCTCATACCAACGTAACAATCCCATTTTATGTTTTGACAACCTGTAATTTAATTTTGCAAATGCTTTTTTGAGCAAGAAGGGTTCTTTCTCTGCATCAACTTGAACATATGATGGCAATTATGTTGAAAGACAGATTTTTTGATTATAAAGTTTTTCCAGACAAGCAAGCCATCAGAATTTTCAAGTTTGCATTTATTAGAACCAGCATAAACAATGGCTGTTTGGTGCAACAGGTAGAAAATTGTCATCTAAATGTTGAATGTGTACTACTTCTTAGTCCATTTCACTTGCTTTTTAATTGCCATCTCATCCAACATAAGTACAGAAGACCAAAGTCCCAATGAAGTCGAACCCAAAGTCAACATGATTTTTGAATTTACTGAATGCACAATAATTTATTTGCTAAAGACCTCCTCCACTGTGCAGCCTAGACACTCTGTTCTGTCTAACTCTAACATGCTATAGGCGCCATAGTGAAACAATGCAATTTATTTTAAAATAATGGGAGTTTCATTCGTTGCGCAGCTGTAATCTCTACTCGGTGGTCAAAGTCCGAATTAACCAGTAAACAGTAAAAATAGAACATACTTTTACTTACGCGGCTGAAATGAACTTGCGTATTGATGATAAACTGAAGTCATCATATATTTGAATTATAATCCAGTGCAAAACTCCTACTTTTTCAATACGCAAAATTGAAGTTTTTTTATTTGGTGTGATATTCCCGGAACATGTTTCTATTCACAAGGATAAAAAAGTATTATCATATCAGCTTTTAGCAATATTTCTCAGGAAAGGCCATATGAGAATTGTAATCACTAGTAAAACTGAACGAAAATTTGTATTGAACGAAAAAAACGTTCCTCTGAATCGGTGTCCTTCCTGTGATAAAGAAGATCCATCATTTTCTTTGATATCCGGAGACATTCTCGGTGATACCACTTTGGGCACTGGTCACAGCCAATCTAAAAGTGAATATTGTCAAAAACTGAATTGACTTTATATAAAAACCAGCTAACCCATTACATAGGTTTGGTAATTTTGTTTTTTTCCGCAGCAGCTACAAAAAGCTTTGTATTGGATCTGAATAAAAATAATTATTAATAAATTAAGGAGTCCAAGCAAAAAACAATAGAATGTGTGTATCGCATAGATATAAGAACTTCTTGAAAAATAATATGTTTATACCCGATGCACGCAACATTGTATTTGCCAGTTGTATTGTAGCCGGTGTTGTTTCATGTCCATTGATTGTAGTATTTGAAAAATAAGGAGTTTTTTTCCCGTATACGATCTTCCGCGATCTAAAATAACAAACATAAATTGATATACTTTTAGAATATAAACTACGCAGTTTAAAAAATCTGCTTGTGTTACGGCCTCTTTGCTATGTCCGTAGATCAGCTAGCACGTTTAAACATACTCACTTCGTAGGCCTCACGAACACCTCTTATTTTGTTTCGTTTAATGTATTGAAGCGTTGAGGCGGTAACTACAAGAAAGAAAGAACACATTCTTAATAATTAATTAACATGTCGATTACACTTCATTGTAACACATATGCATACCTGAAATTTGGCGTGCTCAAACACAACATTTTTTACAGTACAGAGATAGAAATAAGGAATAAAATGGTAACAAAAATGGTCTTTTGAGCTAAGCCTCTATCTAAATACGTGCGTGACAATGACGTAAAACCATCGGTCAACACTAATAATTACTAAAGAACAACCTGCGGGACGACCTAATTCCCGCAACTACAGCTTGAATAGGGTGTTTCATAACCGTAGACTGCCAATTAATTTCCGCCAGACTTGTCTTTAAGATTTCAAACAATTAAGTTGTGTTACCAATAAGGATTCCTTTGTTGAGCCGAATGGTTCTACCAAACAAACTTGGTTTCGTGTCGCATCGCCAAACTATGGTATAAGAATTCCCGTCATTTTACGGTCACAAACATATTCAAGTAAATAAATAAATTGCTTACCAATAAATTCCAGTGGTTGTTGTTTTTGTTAAATCTCCCAGCAATGACATCATAGTCCGAGAATGTAGTCTAAATAGAAAAATAATAAATCATTTAAATATATATAAAAGATAAACATTAAATTACGTTGTTGAGTGGATGACGTTCTAAAATGTTGTGTTGGCAACGAACTATGCTCCCAATGAGAAAACAGTCAAAAAAATATACTGACAAAGATTTGCTTTGTCGTGCCAATAGATTAAGGCAAAAATCGATGGTCTAAAGAAAATATCAACAATTGTTACAAACGATAACAGCTGAAATAAGACTTTAAAGCTTACTGCGCGTGTGTTAAATGAGAGTCGTGCCTTAAAACATATTTTCAATGGACGACTACTGTTGTTTTTTACCTCAGTTTCCTGGGAGTTTCCGGGGCTGATCAAAAACTTCGGGGACCCCGATCAAAACTTTGGTAATACGATCATCCAAAGCCAAAAACTACTTACCCCAACGGAAACTGTAAATGACCAAAACAAAAATACAGATACCCCCCAGCACTTAAAGCAGCCGAAAACGAACTCCACACCAATCCCCCGCAACTCAAACTTCTCTACCCCTATTGAAATGAACAAAACAAAAATCGACCAAAACAAAAATTCGGAAACATAAATCATTTCTCACCAAACCCAAGACAAAATATCGAAAATTCACCTATCTCACCTGCAGAATCGTGCTCGTCTTCCACCTCAACATCGGATACCGACAGCCTTCAGGAGAGCTTGTTGGTCATAGACGAAGCGCATGACAATCTTTTTGGGAAAGAAATGACCCAATCAATATCTTACGACTGAAGAAACACCTCCGCGTAAAGCTGAATCTTCTGATTCCAGCAATCCTCCAGAAGTCCAAAGGACAATAAATAGCCTCTCTGAAAAAAAGTATTCTTAAAACAATCACCTGCAAAAAAGAGAAAAAAACTTACCAATGAACTTCTACACAAACCATTAACAAACTATATTCAATGCAAACATGGAATGTCAATTTTCTTTACCAAATAAAATGGAGTGCATAGTAGAACAAACTACATCAATTATAATTGGAACAATCAACATAAATGGAATTAAAAACAAAGCCCAAAATATTACCAATTACATGCACCTAAACAAAATTGACATTCTATGTATACATGGAGGTTCATGCTACGACGCCCAATTATACCGAGAAAATTGAAAGTATGACGGGTTCAAAATTCTTTACCAACACAATCACGGATACTACCCAAAATTACAAAACATTTAGAAGAGGAACCGGCATACTTATTAAAAACCATATTTTATCTAAATATAATCGAATACATAACATAATAATAACCAACCATATACATAGTGTTACTCTATATGAAAAAAATAATATAATTAACGTATATAACATATATATAGCTAACGTCTGGTGCGAGGTGGCCAAAGAGCTCCTTGCGCAAGCTTTTTATTCGCTCGCGGAGGTGTTGAGATGGGAAATAACAAATTCGGCTTTGGAAATTTCTTTTTCCGCTTTCTCCAAAGAAGTGTGTCTCTTTTGCGCTATATTCCGTATGTCGGAGCATAATTTTATAAACTCTCTTCGAGGAGCACATTTTAAGGTGTTCCATCGTACATGGGCGTTTACATGACCTAGAGGATTAGTTTGAAAAAGTTTTAAATTGCTGACTTAACCAATGAGGAGACGACATTAAGATAACAAATTCTAACACATGTAAAGAGAAGTAAAATCACGCCACGCCAGCATGATTTTTAAAGTTTTCTGCGCCAATACCTGAAAAAGTAGTCTGTGCGCCACACCGGATATATCCGGCGCATCATACAAACTTTCCAGTAGGGCAACCACAACCAAGTCAACCATCACCCCACCAACCGAGCAATAACCACCCAGTCAACCATCACCCTACCACCCGGGCAACCACCAGCCCAATCAACCACCACCCAGACTACAACCACAACCCCCATCCGGGAAACAGCCCACCCGGGCAACCACCAGCCGGGCAACCGCTAACACAAGCAACCACTACCCAGGCAACCGCTACCCCAAGCAACCACCACTTAGGCAAAATAAACTGAACAAGAGTTTCCGTATAAGGCCTATGAAATAACTATCAGGTTATTCGCTATGCTCAAACATTGGTGGTGGTCGGCAAAAATCAAACCAAAGCATTATTCAGACGCAAACCACGCTATAAGCAATAGACACAAAAAAATACTCTTTTAGACAAACTTGTATGTACGTGAGTCCAGGTGATCGCTCAGGTTTGCGACGCGTGTCGTGAAGAAAATACTCGACTAAAATGTCGAAAATATTGTTTTCCTCTTCTTGTTTTCAGCGCTTCCCCCGGTTTGCTTCGATCTCTTTGCGCTTTGGTTGGTGCAGGCGGTGTGATATTAATTGTTTTGTTAATAAAGTCCAAACCAATCACGGGATGGCGAACGTTTGCGATTTGAAAGTTTCATTCAAAAGAACCGATACGACCTTGTTTCCAGTTGATGGGCAGTTAGTTCGTTTCGCTTAGTTGTAGTTTTCCGGAACGTTGGTAAAAAATAGAACGTGTGTCTTCTAAATTGGGTAAAGTTTTCGAATTTCTTGAACATTTTGCTTTTGACACTGCAAACACACCTTCAGATGACCCACATTCAGAGAGAGCCCATTGCAATTTTCTGATCTAAATAAAATGTTTATTTTATTTGCTTATGTAATAACGATTTAGTGGAGTATCGATCTATATTTAAAGTATATTGTGGTATTTAAAAGGAATATAATAACCCTTTCTTAACTAGTAAAAAACTAAACAGCTAGGTTGCCTACTACATACATACCTCCAAGCCAAACAAACACCTTTACTTCAGGAATATTTGACGTTCGACTTGGGCTTGAAGCTATTGATTGTCACATAATGTGAAATTGCTGATGATCTGTTGTGAGTGGCAACACCATCACAGATATTTAAATTTGACACAATAACACTCATTTCATATAGTGTCATATACTGTGAGGATTGAGCTTGGAAGACATGTAACTTGACTTTCGAAATTTGAGGTGATATTGTAAAGTATACCGAGGTTGGTCAAATTTATCTTTGTAAATCATCGAAAAATAACTGGGTTTACTCTCATTGCTCCAATTCTTTGGTGGTTTCGCTTTTAAAAGCTGGGTAAAAGTTTTAAACTTTATTAAGCAAGCCTTGATCACACAGACGCTTACATGGATTTGGTCTTAGCTTCACTATTTCTTTAGAACTGGAACATGTTTTTATGCGCATTTTTTCTGTTAGAATTGCTATGGAGCTATTGATGTGTGTGCTTGGCTATATAAAATAGTTATCGCAATTGTTTTAGTTAGAGATCTCATTAATTTACTATGCTTGTTGGCTGATTTTAATTTAGTGCTCCTGCATATACTTATTTTATATTATCTTACCACCATATGAAATACAGTCTTTCGTAAAATGCTCCTTACATATTCTGACATCATCTTTACTATATTGTTTCAATATGTATTGATCTGACCGATAATACAAAATAACCTTTTCCAGTTCTTCTGCCCACTTCTGTTTTTGTGCAGAGCAAAATCTTTTGCTTGGTAGACGGAATAACGATCCTTTTTTATATTGCGGTTTCTTGTTAAAACAGCCTGGTATACAACGTGTTTTAAAACTACAGTAGTCTGCTATCTTTACTGTAAACAATGATTGCTGTAACCAAAAGAATAAATTATATATATTTTGCTATCGGTTTTATATGCTCTAACAAAACTTCCACAACCTGTATATTAAATACCATGTCGATACATCAAAGCTTGTGCACAATAGTTTAACTTTTTCAATGTGTCCAATTTATTTATTATTCCTTATTTAAAACGGTATAATTTGCTAAAAAGTCTCACAGATAATTGGCAATTGTACAATCATTTTATAAAATAGCAACATTAATTTGAATTGGATAATATTTTCTAGGTTATACAATGATTAAAATGAAATTTTTATGTTTTGCAATTTTGCATTATCCAGCACTTCTTTATCATGAAAACTTAATATACTGAAATATATATCACTATAACACAGCATCATAAAAGGTAATTACAATCAATCAATAGTAAGGATAGGGATTGGATATTCATGTTCGGTCTATTGGTACATATATGTACCACCAACATTTTTAATTAGCATTGTTCTTTTTTGTTTTTTTTATCTTTTCCGCAATTGGTGCATCTTCTTCTGGTATTACCTTCATACGGAAGGTGTGTTCCAAGATTTTGCATCATGGAAGCACGTTTAGAGATGGTCTTCCTGCAGCACTGCGACGCTTCACAGTTGACCCACTCTCTCGTTGAATTAGCTCTTCTGCTAGTTCCACAAGGAAATCAAGAAGGTATGGCTTTTTATAATGCCTGTGCAATTCCTTGTAAATCACCCATGCATTGACAGCTGAAAATGCCAGCATACGATAAATACTTTTTTCCACCACTTTGTGGATTTTCTATCAAGATCATAAAGTCCAGCCATCTGGTCCGCTCTATCGACACCACCCATTTTTTGCCTATAACACCGGATAGCATCAGGGCAGGAGACGTTTATGATTGTTCCATCACGTTGCTTCTTCCTAACTTCACCCACCCACTGTATTAATGTGGAAGTTGCTCAGCAATAGCACTTCTTTCGTATCCAACATCTAACTGCTAAAGTTCCGTTCATGTTACATCTAAATTCTGAATCACCACGGCTGAGTTTGTCTTGGAAAACTGGTAGATTTTTTCGGCTTTTGATGACTGTTCCCACTGCGGGATAGCGTAGACTGTCCATAAGATGAACCGAAGTGAAAAATCTATTAAAAGCCGCGGTAACGTCATCACCGTCTGGTATAGTAGAGAGAGCAAAGTCTTTACAACCCTCTCTCCTAATGGAATGCTTAGAGATCATCTTTATGTATATCCACTGTGTGAGTCACATCTCATCCAAAGCTTTATCCCACACGTTTCACAGGCTTCATGGGAAGGTACTGCTTGAAAGAGCACCTTTCCTTGAATTTCGTTATAGATTCGTTTAGATTAATTTTTTTCATACTGTTATTTTTTAAAAAAAAACCTCAGGTGGGCAAAGTAGCCCCGTATAGGGCAACTTTGCCCACATATGTATTTGTACATTTGAATGCACAATCTGCCACGGTAAGATGCAATTTTAAACTTCTAGAGACAACTTTGCCCACTCTGAAGACAAAAAAAACTACTGGAACCAATATTTATTATAAAGCTGGTACAATAGCATCAGTAATTGTATGGTAGAGTACATAGTTCTTATAATTGTTTTTTGGTCACATTGTTACTACTAATACAGAAGAACAATTGTAAAAACTATAAACCAGAGCTTAAATATATCCCATTGTTTTATATTTACTTTAAATAAGTGGCAAATCAATTGCAAAACAAAATAAACCAAGAAACGAATGAAGAACATCATGAAACATACACATCATGAAAAATTGCAACAAATACATTGTTATCGGAGATTGGTAATACCACTCAATTCAGCACGGAAAAGTGTATTGCTCTCTTCTGTTTGGTTGTGGTGGTGGCAAGCTCAAAACTATTTGGTTTAAGTCGACTTCACAATATTCATTTATCCAAGCAAAGAGCTCTTTTCCAAGATGCTTCATGAAATGAATTTCTGCAAAAGCCGCAGTTGCATCGAAATTGACAATCTCACCAACATAATGAATCACACTTGACTTGACAATATATTTTTTATAACCACAAAATCTCCGCACTTATTTCCTGCTTTCTTGTGGCCAATTTTCTTCTTCACTTGATTCTAGATCATCTGATGTATCATTGTAGTGTAAACTGCAATCACTCTCATCACTGCTGCTCCAGTAAGCATGCTGCTGTGCACCACCTGTCTTTTTCTTTTTTGTAGACACCTTCATCTGCTCTTACTATATTTCCTTTCGTTGAGTTTTTCGTTTTTGTTATTGGCAATCCACTAGTAGATGGTTGGCAAGTCTTCAAATCATCAATCAACACTGACTGATTTTCCTGGTGGCACTTCCAATTTCTTTCTTTTTGCCCCTTGTCTCTCTTCTTTATACGATTCTGCTGTAGGTAAGTAAGAACACTATCAGATATACTACTTGATACACTATCATCTAAGTCTGTACTTGGAAGTCGCTTGAGAACTTCATTAGGGTTATATGGATATATCTGTTGCTTTGAATCCAGATTTTATGATGTTTGTGTCATTTCCATCCTTTTGCAATATTTTCATCAGCTTACTTAGAAGGTTAGAACATGTGCTTATCCAATGAAGTGCTGCTCGGGTATTGCTCTTTGTATTCACTGACAATGTTTCTCCAATGTGTTTTTACAGGACGGAAAACAGACACATCAAGTGGTTGAGTTAGGTGGGTAGTGTTTGGTGGCAAAAAAGCAAAATTAATGTGGAGTTCTTCACACTTTTGAATGACTCTACTGTTCAAATGAGAACTTAAATTATCTCCAATAATGACTTTTGTCCCAGGAAGTTTTTTTGCCCAAGGAACAATAACACTGGTAAACCAGTCTTCGAAAGTGCATGCATCAAACCAACCAGATGTGGTCCTTCCTTCCATAGCGAGTACTTGGTGGACCACCTTCACACCAACTGTGCCACAGCTTTATTGATTTATACACAACGTACAATGGCAGAAACTCGCCGTTAGCTGTTGCTGAAAACATTACACTAACAGCACCCTTTGAGAAGTTTTTAATTCGTTCTGGATATTTAACACCACGACAAAAAATCATCTTCTTTACTCCAGGGTCATCACTGAAATTTGTTTCATCATAGTTAACTATGTGTGTGCTTGGAATATCTTGAAGTGTGGATTGAAGGTGTCTAAAGTACACATTTATATCATCATGACTTGTCTGAGCTCTTGCTCTTTTGATATTTCTACACAAGCGTTCAGTAAGTGAAGATTTGTGACGATGAAGGAATAATCCTTTCACCCAATCATAGCCAGGCATATTATTAGTAAAGCACTCTATTACTTTTCCTTTAGAATCAATATGATTTTTTACAATCATTCGGACATCAAGACAGGATAGAGGCATTCCCCATTCCGCGCAAATTAGAAGATGATGAACCATTGCTCTCTCTTCTTCCTCTGTCAATGCAGTGGGCCTACCTACAGATTTTGAGTGGAGTTTCTTTAATTTATTAGATAAAGTTCTCCTGGGAACCCTGTACTCTTTCTCTGCTTTTCTGACTGACATCCCCCCTTGAACAGCTGATAGTGCATTTTTCAAACACTCTTCTGAGGCCGTGACCCCTTTCTTTTCCTGTATCTTCTCATTGCATTTACACTATTATTTACACAATATACATGAAATTTTCCTAGAAAGGTAAATTAAAATCTGTAAATGCATTTTAAGCATCAACCAATGTAGGAATGACTAATGAATTACCGTACTCATGTAACATGATTAGGCATCTCAAAGTGGGCAAAGTTGTACCGTATACACCAAAATAAGCATGAAGTTTAAAAAGTTCACCAACATTTTTTGTTTTTATATGGAACCAAATAAAAATCATATGCAATAAGTTGCTAATGAGAATATCTTCACTCACAATACTTATCATATTTATATCATTATTAATAAATAAGGCTGTAAGAGAAAGTACTAAGCAACATTATTTTTGAAAAAAAACAGGACCTGCAAAAATACAAAAAATAATGGTTTAAAGATAATTTTTTCACTTGTTTTTATGGAAGTATGGTAATCATATGATGAATTTATACTATAAAATAAAAATTCACTTAGTTTGTATGTAGTAAAAGCTGGAATATTTTCACTTTCAAAAATTTTTGAAATTTCGGGCAAAGTTGCCATGAAGGGCAAAGAAACCCCATTTCACGGTACTTCATAAATGTTGATTTCAGGCATAAAAGAGCAAATCTTCAACGTATACAACTTGCTTGCTTGTGAAGGTTTATCCGGTTCAGCAGCATACAGTTTTGACATAATCAATTTGAATCTATCCCTCGAAAATGCAGATTTCATAAGAGCGTTTCCCATCGACTGATGCTTACTTAGACCAATAGTTATTTATAGACGGCAAGCGATTATATAACTCATAACGAAAAAACATCCAAAAAGTTTCATAATCTCATCATGTGCATCAGTTGGGACTAATTTTCTTCTTTTGGTTTTAGCATTTTGAAAGATACTCAAAAGGAAAAAGCTTCAAAAAAATGTCTAAAATGCTCTTGTTGATATCTGGATGAATTGTGCAAGGTCTGCTGTCTTGACTGATATTCAATTTTGGCTGAAACTCAGGTGGCACATTGTTCCATAGTACCGTGTTCGTAGTACCGGTACAAAGTGAAATACCACTATTGCTATTGCTCTCTGCATCATCATTGTCTTCGCTTACTCAATCTTTTCTTGTTCACTATCTGAAGACAATTCACTATCATCATAATCAGAATCTTCCCGTCGTGGTTTTGCATTATCCAGCACTTCTTTATCATGAAAACTTAATATACTGAATTATATATCACTATAACAAACACAGCATCATAAAAGGTAATTACAATCAATCAATAGTAAGGATAGGGATATTCATGTTTATCCCCGTGAATGGGAAAACCAACCCAATCGTCAGAACACCTCGCGCCCATCGTCGGGTTACCGGAGCCATTGCATTGTGTTATGTATATAGTTCACACGTTCCTTCAATTTAGTAGAACCCATTATTAATCAATGTCCGTAAAGTGCCTTGCCCAAGGGCGCAACCGACTAGCTAGCGGACCAGTTTCGCACCTGCTGCAACCTTTCGATTGAAAGGCGACGCACTTAACCGTTTTTATACCAACAGGTCGGACTAACATTTCTAGGTGACAAGAAACTATCTGGTAATAAACTGTAAAAAATGTCCACCATAATCAACCGAGACACATCTTCCATGATGTTTTGTGCATTTCTTCAACTTCCCACCCATTGTAGTCTTACTATTATTACAGCAATAGATGACCCATCATAATAAAACAGGTTAGAGTTCTTGGACCTGAATAAAAATGTTAATTAATATATACTCCATACAAAGGGATTTTTTCTTGAATGGTGTATAAGCATTACTATAAAAAAAATAAAAAAATTATTATAATTGGAACTATTAAAACATCTGAGTCTACCTTATTTATTTATAAACCTTTAAAAGTTTAAAGCAACTCTGTTACTTACTGAGGAGTTGCCATTGCCAAATGCTTGATGGATATTTTTCTGTACTTCCAAGTTTGTCATTTTTCCTAAGTTCTTTGCGTTTTCTTCCAGATGGGAACAAAGTTTGCATGGCAAATTCAATAAATAGCTCTTCATACAATAAGTGTTTTCTGATTAGATTACCTATGATGGCCTCTAATCTACGAAAAGCATATTTTAATAGTTTAATTACAATATTAAACTGTAAGTTTGCTTTTGATGGGCTAGTGAATCAACATATTTAGCCAATTTTAGTAACTTTGAAATATAGGTTAATTAAAGTCAGTCTGCAATGAGTAACTGAACTAACCTTGGCGTGATGACGGTTTCAGTTGCTGTACTTTGTTTTATTAAAGTGCTACAAAAACTTTTTGGGTAGTGTTTATTAAAATGATTTTTACATATATTAGTTTTTTTATCAATATGCCAAAAATAAAGAGCCATTCTAGTCCAAATCTGAATATACATCCATTATTCTATAATTACAATTGTAGTCTTTAATTAGACAACGCCAGCTGGCTCTTCATTCTATTTTAAACACACTGCTATTCTTCAGGCAATGTCCCAATACTGCCCTAAATAACAATGTTAAGATGCTAAAGTAGCAAGAAATGTATCAAATATGAACAAACTACAGCATTCGGCAATGGCTTTTCTATCACGTTTTTATGCGTGACGGTGGTACAAAAACTCATTTGCGACTTTACAACGGGAAATCATTCAAGCGTGAAGCAGTTTCATATCTTATCATTCATTCTTTTTATAATCATTGCGTTACCCAAGCACCTTCCAGTTTCGCCGATATCTACCACTATGAATAAAATAGGGACAGAGACCGACCCCCCGGAAAGTATACAACTAATAAAAAGACACTGTCCATTCGTTTGGAGCGGTTGTTTATTGATGCTTTGAAGCGCGGTGTACGTGGGCTCAATGACATAATCTTTTATAGATTGTGTAGTTTAACCAAGGCCTTTTTGTTAAGAATCGATACGGCGGCCCCGCCATCAATTAAGAGATTAAGCGGTTGTTTCTCCACAATGCAATGAATGTCCAAACCCTCATGTCGGCGTGTTTTCGGGCCATTTTTAAAGTCCGGACCGATGGTATGGCCACTATATCGGTCAATGTTCGTTTAAATGGCTCCTCTCAGAGCTTTCAAATTGAGGCTCTCAGTTTTTTAAACTCCCTTTTGGCATACTACAAACCCGGTATTGCCGATCAAATGTACTTACTCACCAAGGCTTCGTAGTTGTGTTGCAGCGATGGTTCGAGACTTGCTTAAACATCCAACGCGCCAAGCAATAATGGGGTCTTGCGCACAAACAAACAAGCAAGGAAATGGGGTCTTGTGCACAACCAAACAGCAAATACAATGGGGTATTATGCACAACCATACAAGCAATAAAATGGGTTATTGTGCAAAGCAATCAAATAGGTCTTGCACACAACAACTTAACAAGCAATAAAATGGGGTCTTGTGCACAACCAACCCAGATAGCAAGCGTCGGTTGGCTAACCGTTGGCCAACCAATTATTCGTCGGCGTTATCGGATGTACATAAAAAGTTAAAAATCGTGAACAGTTCTGTAACAATATATGTAGTTTAAACGTAGTTGATTTTTTTCTTATTTTTCCTTAATTATTCGAGCTTACGTATCAATCCCTAGGCTACAAACTGAGAGTGTGAGAGATTTGGTATACATATGCATAGAGTTTTAAGAAATTTCTTTTGTTTTCTTCATTTCTAGAGTAAATTTAAGTTAATGTTGTAACACTAAAATGGATGACAGTTTTCAGCATTCTGGCATGGATGAAAGAAGTTTTATTGTACACAATAAAACAACACAAATTTAGTCATGTGCGTTTGAACCAAGGAAAACGTCTGAAAGTAGCAAGCCCCATAGAAGAAAATGTTTATTTAGAAACATTACCTATTGACATGACTTGGTGCCGTTGCAAAAACTGTATTCTTATGGACACACACTGCAAGAATGTTTATGCTGCATGAATGTACATGCATTTGTGCACAAAATAACGCCAGACTGGACTTGCATTACTAAAAGCCCTTATTTTTTTCAATTATCTGCTTGGATAAAAAAGTTCTTGAAGTTGCACTTGATGTACTTTTTTAAATCATAATCAGAAAAATTAAAAATTGTTGGAACTGTATTTTTACCAAGTGGTTTGTTTTCATCATCTTGGCTACTCCATTGGAGTCAAATACAATTTTACTATGATAATCCTTGTCACAAATATGTGCACTACACACTGCGGTTCTTTTTCCAGGTAGTTTAGAACGCTTGCATTGTTGTATCCATTGCTTCAACCGTTTTTTGTCGTTGTGAGGAAATCGATGGACGTACACAGAGGTGGATTGGAATTTCGTGTGCTGTAATAGGAATTTGTACATCCTGGAGCAAAACAATATATACTCCGATCACTCTTTCTTCCTTCTCAGTGGCTTAACTTTAACTAAATTAGAAATGTGGTATATTCTTATTAACTTATTTGGGTAGTTAAGTAAAGATAGATCTATTACATATATTCTTCACTTACTTATCTCTGAGTGCTTGCTGTGTAATTACTTATTGTCAGACTAAACATCAGTTACTCAACTGTGGATTAACTGGTTTTTGCAATAAGTGGTATTCTCAACCAGTAGGCTAATGCTGAGTTTCAATAACAGCAGACATTAAATGCACCACATACACAACAGCAAAACATTTATACAAACAGCCAATTAATTGGTAAACCATCAAAGAAATAGGCTTTTTCCACCGCATAGTCTAGTACTAGCCTTTGCCTAATGGCTGGTTTATTTCTATAAATTGCTGATGGCAGTTATACAGTTTAATGCATTCTGTTATAGTTTTCTTGTTCTGTTTTCACTTTTATTATTTATGATATAACTTGCTAAGATTTATTATTCTAAAGTCATTTAAATACGAGACCTGTATACCTACCTCAGCATTCAGCTTAGGTCCAGGACCGTGCAGGCCTTAATGACCGCGCTTAAAGTAAGCTGTCACCATGTACATTGGTTCAGTAAGGCTATATGATAAGTGTTATGCTAAGTCTCTATAATAAAAACGAAAATACAACGCTCCTGCAGGCGCTTCTGTTACTAATTCACCTCTAAACTGACACATGATTTGTATACAATGCATATATTATAGGCACGAAATCTCAACAACGTCAGTGACGTAATACGGGAAATCCCCTAACATAAAATGAAATAAAAATATTGGAAGAAACTGATTTGATTTTTGAAATCAGCGTATTTTTTCCATTTATTAAGATATTCTTAAAATCGACTTCAGTTCCCATTTAAGAACACTTGAAGAATCGTTTACGGATTGAAACGAAGATCAATAGTTACTGATGATCAAGATATCAAGGCCAAATTACAACAAAAACTTGATGGCGCTGGATGCATGCTAGGTTATAGAAAGCATGTGGCACAGTTTGCGCAGAGATGGTTATATAGCTTCCCGTGGCCAGGTGGCTTCATTTTTGAAAGAAATGGATCCCCGAGGCTGTGAACTGAGACGAGCTAAACGATTAAAAAGAAGACAATACATACGCCTGGTCCAAACTTATGGGCTCGCGCTTGCTTTGTGTAGTTTTCTGACCAAGGCGTTAGCTGAGCTTGTTTAGAATTGCTGCCTAACGGTATTTCGCGAGCTGCGCAGCGGAAAGTCTTATTCTCCACAGAACGCAACACTAATAATTATAATGAATGAACGTCTTTAAATACTTGTGATGCAGGTTACTTATTGTAAATGCGAATTATATAGTCTGGCGCAAGTTACTTAGGTTGAGGTAGGTTATATTATACTATTCAAATTTCCAGATTATATAGGGAATTTAAAAGGTGGAAGCTGCATGGCATCGAGCAATTCCTAGGAGAGAGAGTGTTTCATGCGGAACGACAAAAAGAAAAAAGTTTCTTTTTGGAGGCTAAATTTTTATAACGCCATCTGCACTTCTGCAGTCCACCGACAACGTGTTGGTAAGTTGAGCGTAGTTTTATTTAAATAACCCCCTAATCTTTAGTTAACAGTATTGTTTGCCAGGAGGGATTTCTTTAAACTTTCTTTTGAATAAATATTACCTTTTAAAGCAGTGGTTCCCAACCTTTTTGTCTTGGTGACCATCTTAAAATTTTTCGCAGATAATTCTATCCTTAATGCAAAATTAGAAAGTAGGCAAAAAATGTTTTACTTGCATTTATTAACAAATCAGTGTGATGGTTTATGGACGTTGTAGGTCCGCAGCTAAACGTGTATGATGGTCCCCTTAATTATTTTTACCAATTTCAAGTCTTGACTGATTTCTTTTGTATAATATACTAGGCTACTTCTCTATTAAAGTTCCAAATTGCTGCCATTGCAAGTTTACAGTCATAGTTTATGACATCACAGTTTAAAGGCATTCAATATGAGTTTTACACATTGCCTTATGCTATTGGTCCCAGAAATTTCAAGCAATTTTTCCTAGCCCAAAATTTTCTTTTGCTTTTGTTTGCGAAGTTCAATACAATAATAATTCGTCCGGCCCATTAGTCTAACGGTTAAGCGTGTCGCCTTTCAATCGAAAGGTTGCAGGTGCGAAACTGGTCGCTAGCTAATTGGTTGTGCCCTTGGGCAAGGCATTTTATCGACATTGCATGAACCCAGATGAATATCTTATCCTAATAAATAATTTAAGATTTCATTTTTTCAGACAGGGGACAGACAATACCCAAAGGTGCTATGTAAGTGCAATATTTCCAAATTGTATCCTTTTTTCGGTTTTGTCTTTCAATTATACATTAACATTACAGATGGCTTAACAAAAATAATTGTTTGACTGGAGAAGGTGGAAGGAAGACATGGGAGGAAATGAGAAAGCGGCCGAGAGGGAGGCAGGCAGACAAACCAAAAAATTAATATTGTGAATGTGAACGGTGTAACACATGGAAAATGTTAACAGGCACTGCACGTCTGCACTATCACTATTCTTCGGAACTTTTTTACCTGAAAATTATAATAATGAACATGAATGGTTTAAAAAGAGTGTTAAAGAGATTCCAACATGCCCAGGAGGCTCTCTCAATATGTCGTTAGAGTTTTTATTACAGAACTCTTCGCCTGTAGCCACATTCATAACTGTTTGTTACTAAATTCTACTTAAGCCCAGTCTGCCAGGTGCTACCACATAGTTAGTGGTTGCTTTAGGTGCAATCTTGGTCTCCGGCACAAAGCAAGTCGCGCCGCTACCACAAGGATAGCATGACAATCACATCACTTTTGGACTTTTGAAGTGCAAACACTTATGAAGAGTGTGCATGTTGTTACCCTGGCACAAATAATGCGCCCGTCACCATGTATTGGTGACATGATGTGATGTCATTTTGAGACAATACAATTTACCACATATTATAGAGGTGCGAACACGAAAACGTGTGTTTTGATTGCTCTGGGATGCTGTGCAGAAGTATTGTATTAATAAATAAATGGCCAAACCAAAGTATCAAGTAATTTGCCTTTTGTAAATGTAAACATGCAAAATGAAGTTACACATTAATATAAGAGAATGGAAATACATCCAAAAC
The DNA here is from genome assembly GCA_000149265.1 of Ciona savignyi. Lineage (NCBI taxonomy): Eukaryota > Metazoa > Chordata > Ascidiacea > Phlebobranchia > Cionidae > Ciona > Ciona savignyi. Next base: position 40,632 of record CH003037.1, read on the forward strand.
ATTTTGCTCAGTTAAACTGCCAAGAGGTGATTGCTCATAAGCTTAATGTCATATACAACATTTTCAGGATAAATATTATTAAGCAAAGAAACAGCATTTGCAATTAATTGCAAATACTCCACAATCGTGGCCATTTCGTTGTTGCTGAACAGCACAACATTTAAATGCCAAATGCTTACTTTTCCAACAGCATTTAGAATGACCTGTTGTTACAGACAAATACCTGGGATCGAGGAAGTATACTTTCTTTATCTTTAAAATTGGAAATCGTTATCCAATGATGTTTGCCCGTGTGTAAAATTTGGACAAATCTTGTTTTTACAGGTACAACAAATTTGTGTCTCAGATCATTGTTTATTAAGGATTGCAATAAACCAACATCCAGTAAGCCACCAACTTAAGAAAATTGAACTTTTAACCAGTTTTGAGATAGGTTGATTGATGCAGAACTTAAATCTGCACCAGTTCGAATCATTATAGCATCCTTTCTGCACAATGGTTTTATGGTTCTTCTATCTAAAAACCTCTCAATACAAGATTCATCCCGGAGTTCGTTTTGCAATCTGGTAATAGGACTAAACCATCGACCAAATGTTGGCTGAACTTGTCAGTCAACATAGATTCACTAGGCCTATTTGATTGAGATTTGGTTACTTTCGATAATATAACATCGATGTCTTTTTGTATCTGCTTTTCTTGTGGGGTGTAGGAATAAACAGATTTCCTGCTTTTTTTCGAAGAGGTAAGGTTAAATAATTACTTTCCTTCTTTCTTTTGTTTGCTGCTTGGTCCACAACCTCACTTTTCCTTTTGGCGTTTTTATCTTTAGTTGAATTTTCAACAACTATACCATCATCTAATTCTGAACCCTCTCGAAGAATATCATGCAGCTCCAACAATTTAAGTTTAGCAATTGATAAATGTCCTTCCGCTCTTCAATTGTATGTAAGGTTTCGAATTAATTTCAAAATCTCACGGCATTCATTTCCGAATTTTGTTGCGGATTCGCACTCCTTTTGATCATTACAGAATTCTTCTTGCTTGGTGTCAGTCAGTTAAATCAATAGCACAATCAATGTTATTGTTGTAACTCGTATAAAGGACACTCTTTTTGTTGCAGCAGCTCTAACTTTTTATAACTTTTTGTCGTAGGGTACTTACTTCACCTTTATTTTGTTGCATCAATAAAACTAGAACAGCTATTTTAAAGAAAATAATTTTATTATAATGTCGTCACCAAATAGAGATTTGGTTGCAATACCTTTATACAAGTTACCTTCTTTTTGAAATTTGGTTGTCTGAACTGTTACAAATCTGTAGCAGTTTTCAGCTTCAAAAGAAGCAACCCAATGTAGTGCTTCTTCCAAATTAATAAAATGTAAAATTTCTTTAATATTATCTATCCTCAGGACCTTTTTCTTGAGAGGAAATAAAAATTAAATTTAAACATTTGACATACAAAAAAACAACTTATGGGTACTATATAAATAAATGCTACTACAATATGATCTGACGATTGCCCATGTGTTAATTCCCTTGGTTTTTCAATTCACAGGGATAAACATGAATATATTTTCTATCCTATCCTATACACTATTTGTGTGTAAACTAACTCTAAGCTCTAAGGCTAATCTCAACTCTAACCCCAAAGACCAATCTCCATCTGAACACTAATTCTGACCCAACCAGTCAACCACGGGGTCATTGTACATTGCACCAGTACCGATATATTACCGGTACTTAATCTGGGAATACCAGTTTACTAACTGCTGCTTTTATATTCATACCGCATATTGTTTTCCTAGATTTTCTGGATCTTGAACTAGGAGGTGCGGTTTGAAAATCATCTTCACTATCTAAACTGTCTTCCAACTTGACAACAACTGAAGACTAAATAGTAATAATATTCGATGGTATTTCGATCGTACAACCTTTTGCCCTAAAGGGTCGCACTAGCCCATCAAGCGAATGAATGAATGCCTTTTATTGTCCTAACTACTCTTATCTTATAATTTTAAATTGTACCTCTAATAAATCCTTTACAAACTCTGTTTAAATTTGTTTTAACACAACACAGGTATTTTTTTATTATTTTATGTATGCAGTTGCAATTATTCCACATCCCATACAAAGTAAACCGGAAAAGAAACAACAATTGCTTGTATGTTTTTTCACAATAATTTTAGGCGGAAGAATCTCTTATAACTTGTGCTCTTCGTAGTTAGTACATCATCACCATCGACAGAATTACTTTCAGGATGAAGTGTGAAAGAATCATCAAGTGAAATGCTCTCTTCAAACGTGTCATTTGATTTGCATAGCTAAATTGTTGCTACTATTACTGCCAACGAAGTATCTAAGTGGACCCGCAATGGCGTGCGAGCATCGGAATCTTTGTTTCAATGTGCCAAAGGCACGCGCCCGGTGCTAGGAACCGCGAGGCCCCCTACTCTTCATAGCAAAATGTATGGGTGCTTATATATTATAAAATACATACATACCACTACATACAAACTACAAAAATATACATTTAATACTTGCTATAAAACAAATTAAAGGTAATGTGGATGCTTATTTACAGCAACCCATATTCATTAAATATTATTTTACTTTTTATTTTAAGTTTCAGTAGTATTTTAAACCTCGTAATACAGAAAGACCCCCGCTAGCTGCGGGGCCCCTTCAAGGTGCGGGGCCCAATTTGATCTAATCGGCCCTGGCCAAAGGTTCTTTTCTTTTCAATTACTCACTTCTCTTGTTTTAATTTGTGCTTTATTATATTATAACCTCTGTCTGTTTTGCAGTGTAGGATTTCTTAGTGGTGCCAGACTATAAACAAGGATAGCACCATCACCAAGAAGAAATCCATCAACGTTTCCAGAATCAAATGTGGAACGAAACGAATAACGCTATTGTTAAAAAATATCCTTGCATCATGAGTTGATTCTGGCCACCGTGCAACAACATCTGTGTAATTAGCATGTCAGCATTGCAAATGCACTTCACTGTACATTCAGAGAAAAGTAACTATTTCTGTTTCTGTACACTTCTGCCTGATCCCCCCCACCTGGAGAACTTATCGGGATTTTTTTTTTTTTTTTTCGATTTGACTTTTTTATTTTTAAACAATAATTGCGTCGCACGCAATTGTCTAATTTTGAACTCATTTTAAACAAAGGAATATAAAAAATTCACATTTTAAAGTTAAAAGAATGGCGGTCTAATGTGGTAAAGATAATTATATTTGAACAGTGGTAGTAACTTATAGATTGGAGAGAAAAATTATGAGAGAATAATGGGAAACTTCACACAAAATATGCAGGTTAAAGTTTAGTTTATTCATTTTTTGCCCCAGTTTTTTAAAAATGGCAAACGAATATAATCTCGACACAGGAACGGGAAAAGACGGCAAAACGAACAGTCGTTAAAACACGTCATTAAAAAAAAGGGATATAATGTAATAAATATAGCGGACGCGGCCGCCAAACCTAAAAAAGCAAAGCCCGATAAGGGACTTGAACCCTTGAATATGTGTACAATCGATAGCTCCCACAAACCCTGGGAAGTTTTACTACCTACCTATTGCAGCAAACTTTCCTCTTGTTGCCATCAACTGAGAAGTTGATTGTTGAAATGTAATATAAATAATCTCTTTATTTCTTGCTATCTTTCTTATTATTCTGCTAACACTACTTTGGCGAAGAAGATCACCATCGCTGATCTGAAAGTGTCCGGTAGCATAAAATCGAAATGCAGCAAGTAACTGCTGCATAATAGGATAATGAACCAACCCTCTGATTGCCTGTGTAATTTCTTGTTTAAATGTATTAAAGATTTGAAAACCGGTAACGTTTTTTCAATTCGCAATTTGAATAGTATTCCAAAGGGTTTTGAAAATCCCTTTAGTCTTCCCACCAAATCATTTAATTAAATTTATTGCAGAATTTGTCATTTTTGATTATTGGTGCCAAAATAGAAGTAATTGTCGTTAATTTTGGCAAGAACATTCTTCGTGAAGGTCACACCCACCTTACACTTACATTTCATGGTAATTTATATGTCGGATGGATGGGGCAGGCATGGTGTTTGTTGTGTCATCCAAAGATTGATAAATGGTTCCAGAGCTCTTCTGTGAATGGCAGCCTGCTAATGTAGTGCCCCGCATTGTGTGTAGGTAGGACCCAAACGCGTTACTTGGTTGGTGGGATTGGGTACCTATATTGTCTTTGTTTGGCCTGGAGATTTTCAATTACTGCTGCTTCGCGGATTGTTTTTTTGTAATCCCCTTTTATTGTTCCGTGGAATATATTTTTACACAATCTTTGTTCAGTACGCAGTAGACACACTTTGTTTAAATATTTAAAAATCGCCACTACTGAAATTCAAAAAAAATATCAATTTCTAAAACAAGTTAACTAGTGCCGCGACCTTGTAAACTGAATGTAAAGGTTTGGTTTCTGAAGTCAAACTAAACTTAAGATTTAAATTATGGTAGCCGGTCAAGTGACCAATAAAGAAATAATAAAAAATTCGCGACCCAACTCTACAAATGCCTTGCCTTGATATATATATTCATTTCAGCCAACAGCTATATACCCAAAGCTTGCTTGCTGCTTGCCTTTTCCATATAAGGTGCTAGTGAAGTCGCATCCGTAAATGCGTGGAGGCGTACAATAGAGATGAGAAAGCAAAGATAAGTTTTCCAATGTTCAACATTCGCAGCGAATATTTTGCTCCGGTGAGCATACACATCCTGGCGTCAATCTTTGCAGCAAGAGACACGCAAATAATGGCCACATCGGTGTCTGATGATTTAATATAATAATAACTGAATAATAATTATACGTGCTGGGGTATATAGGCGGCATAAAGTAACTTAACATTCTCTTGGTCGCAAAACAACTCCCCGAATATTATATCTAGGTTAAGCATCGGCTTTGAATATTGCAATAGGTGACCCCATGTTCTACGAATAGTTGTAACCAGCCGAAATATAGACTCTTAACTCCTCTTTGTTTTGCCCACTTGTCAGAAGAAACTTCGTCCACTTTCTTGTACTGTAAAAGTTTAACAGTAACATAAACTTATATAGGTATTTAGCCAAATCGGTGATGTTTAAGAAGTGAACAGATTAAATTCAGTGTTTGGGAATTTCATACCTTTCATTTTATATCGACTGGATGCATTTAATTAACTTTTTTATTTCTGCCAATGCCAACCAAAACTGTTGACTACTGGAGACGTAGTGCCAAGATTTAATGTTAAGTAAATATGTTATAATTTCTTACATGATGGTTTTTTGTTAGGGATTTACCTGTACCGGCTCAAAGTTTTGAAAGAACACAAAGTTAACAACAAACACATCAAAAGTTTGCAAATAAATGTCTATTCTATAGGCTGGTGGTGGTGATCTTTTGCATACAGCTTCATTAGCCCAGCAAATTATGTATGGGGGTGATAGATTTAAAAAACAATTGCTGCCACTCGTTCATGTGTCATTTGACTCCATTTGTATGAGGTTCTGAAAAAGCAGGTGTAAAAAATTAAATGTCAGTAATATACAATTAGCAAAATAAGAAGAATATGGCACCTACACCATATTGTCATTATGGACACTACTCTCTTCAACATCTATTGGATTGAAGATTTGGAATAATATTTTCGGTTATATGTCGTTTTAACTTTATACCGAAAACATTTTTTTTACATTTGTTATAATCATAAAATCCAGACCTTAATAATTTAGTCAGTACACATAGCATGTGCAGACCGTAACACGATAAAAAGCAGAAATGCGATTAATAGCTCAACATAAATGTTAGAAACTTAATTGTACAAAAAAGTTACACAAAAAAATACTTTGCCTTAGCGTCATGTGATGTAAATCTTTGTGTTAGAAATACCGAAAATTACAAAATGTAAAAACCCCTGTTACTATGTTGAGAACACGGTCCGATTAATACATACATACACACAGCTAGCTGTAAGCGAAATTTATTGGGGTAGTAAGTAATTAATATCAACCATCGCCATCGCTTCTCGGCTTTTTTAGTTCATTTCTGAAGTATCTATCGCTTCTTCGCCCTTAATATCAAACATAGCCACAATCGCTACGCAGCTATTTTGAGCTAGGGGTTGTTGGAACGTAGATTTGTGTACCAGATATAGACGGCATAGGAGGGGGGGGACCTGGTCCAGAGGCCAATAATAAGATGCGTTGAAAAGCCCTGGCCTTAAGAAGTAGATAGTGTGTGTAGCAAATTTGCCAGTTTGCTTTGATATATTGTAGCAATTATTTTCCATGTAAAAACTGTTTTGTGTTGTTAAAATTATTGAAGGTACCGTGTTATGAAACCCGATTGCCCTTGCAACGCAAGGTAGTTTCAGAATGTGTCAATGTTTGGCCTTTAAGGCTGTTGTTGTCATTAAGGTGGTGTTGACAACTGTAATTATATAATCTGCAATTTGCTTGTACAAGGGTAGAGTGATTAATACTGAAAGGAAGACGTATCGTCGTGTTTGCCTAAAGTTACTTCGTTGATTGTTATTTGGAGAATCAGTCGTACGTATTAAAAAGAATAAAAGTCAAATTTCAGATTTCACCTTTCGTGACGGAGTCGTTTTAAATCTTTGGCATCATAGCTAACAGCCATTGAGCAGAAAGCAGATTAGCTAGCCAAAACGGAGTCAAGAGATACTGCGGTTAGTTAGCATCAATTGGTTGGCACCGCGCAACAGTATCATCTTAATTAGCTTTAAACAATCTTTTCGGGCGCTAAAGTCTGCCATCCCATCCACCTACTAGGGATGGATTTGGATTAATTTGTGTGCCACGAGTGGATTAATTTCCATAATGCACGTAGGGTTTTCGGTCTACTACAACCAACTCACGCTAAGCGCACAATTTGGCTTACCATCAACAAAAATGTATAACAATCAATACATTTAACAAATGCCCCTAATTAATTGAACATTAAATTAATAAATAAGTAAATTTTAAATTCACATGGGTCCCATAGTTAACATACCAAACATATTTTCAATATTACGTTAAATAAAGGATAAACGTCCTAAATTTACGTACATTTCACCACAAATGTTTTAAATTATAGCTTCTTTTTAAGCGCTGTAGTGAATGAAATAAAGCTAAATTCCCAAATAGTCCGATTTAGTTTTTCATTGTTTCAGAGAATTTCCCTAGGTTTAATACATAAGTTTGTTTCTGTTTTTACATAAGTGAGTCATGTTATGTAGCAATTCTTAAACTTTTAATCTGATTTGTCGACTTCTTTTTAGAGAGATCGTTTTCATGAAAATTAACCTAAGTAAATGTTTTCTTTTTTGAATTGGCACAGAGTGTCTAATGTTTTAAAATTTTACCGAATTTTAATAAAATTAGAGCAGCCGTTCAAGCGCTATGGCCACAAAATCTAATTTATTAAAAAAACGTTTTGAGGGAATTCCCCTATATTCATTACTCAAATTTTTGGTTTCTGCATACTTAGACCATGTTGTCTTTACAAATGTCCAATTTTCATTGCGATTTCATTACTCCTTTTGGAAGATGTCAGGGCGACATGGAATCCTGGTAACAAACATGATTTGAGAACGTATCCCATTTTTTGGGTATTTCCCTAGGTAATTTTTTGATTTCTTTTAAAGTTTGTATTATTGGCTAATGCTTACAATTTACTAAATCTAATAAAATTGGAGTAGCCGATCAATCATCGCTATGGCCAAAAAAGCTACCTTTTAAAAAAAAGTACCGTTTTGGTTTTTCACCTCTCAGGGAAATTCCCCAAATTAAATTACCCAAAATTTTGGCTTCTGCATATCTAGACTATGTGCACTAACAAATGTTAAAGTTTTATTGCGATTCCATAACCCCTTCTGGTAGATGTTGGAGCCACAAGCCATGACTGTCAAACCTTTGACGAAAAGAAAAAAAACGGACAAAAACAATATGTGTCCGTCCCATTTTTCCAAATGGGACTTTAACTATTCGGATTTTCGGAAAAGTTATGAAAGTTGGCGGCCTGGGGAAACCTCCCCGTTTGCAGATATTGCAAGGAAAGAGGCCATTATGCAGCGAAAATGGCCAAAAGGGTTTTATTGCATACATTGCCTGACCTACATCTAACTTGCAGATGCAGATCATTTTTCACCCAACTGATGCTCCTCTCCAACAAGCAACCAACACTAACAATCCTATTTAAGCAATGACAGGCCATGCTAGCCCCCTGCCCTACACCTCCTCTAACCTTAGAGAATGGATGTTGCCGAAAATAACTGCAAAATTAAAGCCAAATAACTCAAACCAATCTATCTTTGAAATCCGAAAACACGAACATTGGAAATGTTTTAGAGGACCTTTGGATAAAGAAACTACTGGCACATCATCCATCCTTTACGGCACTTCCACAACGTAATCGTCGGTAAAGGAAACCTACAAACAATACATATAATTCTAAACGGCAACCTAAGCGTGAAAACTACCAGATGATGATTCCTTTTAAAATAAAACTTATCTTCTGACCAAATGGAATTTGAATCACCGACCAACGCTTAATCAGCCAAACACACGGGCATGTTCAGCTCACCTTCGTCGTCTGAACTGTCGCGTGACCATTCACCGGAATCCAGGACATTCATGACAATTCAAATAAGCCACCTGTCTAAAGATCCATTCAAACCAAGTATTATTCAAAACGACAAAAACTGTACATCTGAAATATAACAATAGTAGTGTATCATCATACACCAACCTCAACGACGACACCAGAAGAACCCTGCCCTTCAATGGAAAAGTTACGAACAAATACCAAAACTCAAAATCAATACCCTATCAACATTGCAACGCTAAATGCTAATATATATAACAACATTTTTTAAAAGGTTCGCTATCCGACAGTGTGAAAACTGCCATTGTCAAACTAGTCTATAAAGAGGAAAAATTGGGTGCCGATCTTTCTTCTAAATTGTGATTACAAATTGATTTATTAATTTATATTTGAATAAGGATTGTTCTTGAATGACAATTAATATTAAGTAAAAAAACATGGCTGCTAAGCAATTAAAAAATATGTTACAAGAAATAAAAACAATATTAAACATGCTTGATGAATTTCAAGATAATGTCCAATTTATCAGAGAAAGCACTACTGAAATCAAAAATTAAGTAATGCACCTTGAAACAGAATGGAGTATTATGAAAATTAAATTAATTAACTAAAACTAAAGAAGAAAATGCCAAATTCTTTAAACATATAAGCTTGATAAGTTAAAAACAATATGGTAGATAATGGTGTTCGGGAATCGGATACTGGTAACTTGGATAACGGTGAAGCTAAAGCAATGCAGATTGCTCAGGAACTGGCCATTAATGATGTTCTTAACAGCAAAGACATTCATAGAGTGGACGAAAAACAAGATAGAAAAACTCGCCCAATTAATATTAGAAAGGTGTCAAAACGCCCCGGAATTTATGAAGAAAAGAAAAAAATTATATTAATGAAGATCTTTTACGCCAATTCGATTTAAACTATTTCAATACCTCAAAAACCTTAAAGTCAAATAACACATGGAAACATATCGACTCCTGGAGACCTTCTTCAAACAGGTTTGGATGTCTACTGGAATGAAATTGAAGTATTTTGTTAACATATTTTAATTTGTAACTCATTCCTCAAATCATGTACAAAAATGTAACTATGTATCATGTGTGATTTTTGACTGAACCACTTTCAACTTACAGATTTTCCATAACATTTTAGAAATTAATGTAAAAAATTCATTAAAGAGATATGCCGCATGGGATGGTTTCTGTAAAAACAAATTAGATAGATCTGCACAAAGAAAGCGTATACCACAAGATAATTTAATTAATTCTCTACTTTGGCCTCGAAAAGAAACCTTAAAGTAGCTAAATATATATTTAAATGCATGCGTTTCCGTAGTGTAGCGGTTATCACGTTCGCTTTACACGCGAGAGGTCTCGCTCGATCCCGTGCGGAAACAACTTTTAAAGTTACTTTGTAGCGGCTGCCTATTTAATATATAATAACTTAGGACTTCGATAAGCGCAACGGTACAAGTAAAATAATGCATAAGCATAACCGGCTACGTAGTTTTATCAGGACGGGCAGTAGGGTACTTTGGTTGTGGTTGTTGTATTCTGATTTTGTCGATTACCAACTGTCTCAAACAGGCAAACAAACACGAGGTATCAACAATTAGCTCGCGCGGGGAATGCAGGAATGTCGAGAGGGCGTAGGGGTAATCATTATAAATCACTGTGGAGGCAACGCAATAAAATAAGAAATGGTTTACACAATACAACAGCGGTGACCTCGTTTTGCATAAAAAACTGGACAATTTAACTGCTGATCTTGAACTCTGCCACCAATCAAATGAGTCGAAATTACAAAATAGAAATATCTAAACATGATAAACAGCTAAAAAATGAAAATGGAAATTTAAAAGAACTAATAAGAGAACTGTAAAACAAGTCTGTTAAAATCTACAATACAATTGATGCATGCATTGGACCAATATGGAAGACGTTAATGCTTAACAGTTTCATGGGATAAAGTTCACATGTTGATGAGTCGACTGATGATCTGGGGCGTTATTCTGAGCTTTTACTCGCACGTAAGACTTACGAGCTCGCTACTCTTCGACGCTGCGAGCAAGTTGCGAGCTCGGAGCTTAAGAGTGAAATTGCTATTCCGAACGACACTTGTTTACTGGCCATTAGAACGATTGTATTCACGAGTAGAAAACGAAGTAAGCAAAATTAAATGTCCAATCTCTTCACTTTATTGTCACATGTTTCTAGACATATAACCACTCTTTCTTTTTACTAATGTTCTATTCATATATCTCACACCATATTACAAACAACTTACTTGATATTTATTTTTATTGCAAAATATCAAACGAAGAAAGAGCAATACAGTGCTATGAAATGAAAAATTAGCTATCACAGTTAGCTTGGAAAGGCAGTGTATATGACTTAAGAAATATAATAACACTGAAATATAAATAAAAATATTATTTACAACTAGCTGCATGCTTTACAAATCATTTAAACCAAATAACAAATTTGCATTTACAATGACTGGGTATGTTCAATATGAAAGTTACAGAGTTAACAATATCTGCACAATTGCAGCCATAGCTTCATCAGCTGTTTTCCCATTTAGACTACATAGTTTAGCAACAGTAAATTTTCCGAAACTATCGTACATATCATCCTGCACAATGTTGGCCTGAGCTGCACGTTTTATATATTTAGAATTTCTCTCCAAAATATGAATGAGGTCTTCCTAGTAATAAAGTGAGTGGTTATTAGAGCTGTGGATATCTAGAATAAAATAACGATTAATAAAAAATTAACCGGTAGTGGTCCACATAAATCTGAATATTTTCAATTAGACATTGCAAGAGCAACATAAACTGATGTACAATGTACACACACCCAAGTTATGTACAATATGAAAATAACCACCTGCAAATCAACTTTAAAATCCAGCTTTCTTCTTTTGTGCTGTAGTGCAGACTGCAGCGATTCAGCAGGCGAAGGGCAATCTATTGTTGACGTCATGGATAGATAGTTATGTTGGGGTGTTTAGTTTACCAGAACTATTCCTGTGTTGTGTGCCTGTTAGTTATTACTTCACCAGTATACTTGTTAAACCTCTTAAACTACTGGTACCCATACTTGGTTCAAGCAATGTGCGCTAACAATGGAAACATGCTACATTTTATAAACAAGACATACAGGAACTTACAATCAGTGACAGAGGTGATCTTGCAAAAATTGCATATTTTCATCATGTTCCCATGTTAAACATGTTGCTGCACCGGATCCGCTTTCATACTTTCCGCTTTTTTTCTCTCTTGAAAATCTATCCCTTAAACTTCTCCATATCATCATACATGCCTCTGCTAATAAATGCTAAACCAGGGTTGCCAGATCCCAGTGATCAAATAAAGCCAAGTCGAGAAACATAAAAAGCCAAAAAGAGCCAAATCATTTTACCAACTACAAAATTACAATTATAGTTACAAATTGTACTTAAATTACATAAAAACTTCTTCTTCAAAAAGCTTCACTGTTAATAGACGCAGTAAAGGATTTCTTTAGTCCGGCCCGATGGTCTAGCGGTTAAGTGCGTCGCCTTTCAATCGAAAGGTTGCAGGTGCGAAACTGGTCGCTAGCTAGTCGGTTGTGTCCTTGGGCAAGGCACTTTACGGACATTGCCTGAACCCAGCGGATTAATGGGTTCTACCAAATTAAAGGAACGTGTCTATCATATACAACACACTGCAATAGCTCCGGTAACCCGACGATGGGCGAGAGGTGATCTGACGATTGCCCGTGTGATAACCCCTGGGGTTTTCCCATTCACGGGGATAAACATGAATATCCTATCCTATCCTTACAATACAAAATGTCTGCTTTTAATCTGCAACATTTCGGTTGAAGGAACAAAATCTTAACAACATTTATTAAAGGGCAACAGTTCTGCTCTAACTCTAGTGATTGCTTTCAATAGACAGCTGAACTATATTTCTTGCTTTAGTTTTTATACAAGTTAATAGAGAGAACACCCTCTCCACTGCAGAATGATGAAACCAGAATGTACACCTAACACTGTAGAGTCAACACTGACATCTGTAAAAACTACTGATACAAAAGTTGTTAAGTACACTAGTTAAGCAGCATTGTTGCACCCTAAATATAGGTATTTATAGAATTATGTTTAACTTCCATTAAAAATGCCAAAGAGCCAAACGAAATTTCAAAAGCCAAACACTTACAAAACAAGCCAATTTTGAGCAATTTGGCGTTAAAAAAGCCAACATGGCAACCCTGTGCTAAACACCAAATTCAACAAACATTGTATTTCAATTTACACATAACATAAAACCACATTAAACAATAAACTACCGGTATACCGTACCTGGTTCATATTTGGCCACTAATGTTAGTCCAGGTATTTTCTTTTCTCATCTTATCCTTATAATACTGATTCTTTAAATCATACAGATGTGGACTTGCTTGTACCAAGTTAATTAACACATTAAAATCTGTTTTTGACATTTTTGGATCTGTGTCATACAAAAGTGTGCTAAAACTTAGTTTAAATGATATTTAAATCCAACTAAACAAATCTTTGTTATAATGCTGTACTTAAATAATCCTTAATTACGTATTCTCTGGTCTACCTTGATTTGTATTAAAATAATCAACTTAAAACAGTATCTCTTTCATTTTTCTGCCTATTGCGTCTTGCGCTAAAGTTAAAACATTTTTAACTCTGACGTTTGACGCTATTGAGCCACTTCTCTCGACTTGCGTTTGTCTGGCGCGAGTGTGTGCATGACCCGACGCAAGGAGTTTTACGGCAAACGCGAGGTTTTGACGCGAAACGCTATGTGTGTGGAGCCCTTTACGGTCTCTGGCGAGCTGCGCAGCGGAAAATCTACTTCACATACCAAATATTATGGTAGCCACGATTTGTACAGTCTTAATCTCAAACTCGAAGTCTATAACTCTTGATTCGGTTTAGTTGTATTCTGCGTCTCATTCAATATACAGTTACGTTCGCGAATCAAGTTACTTATGTACGTTATATTATCTTATTCAAATTTCCAGAATATATACGGCATTTACGAGGTGCGAGACGTTTCACATCTGCACGTTTTACTAACTGTGGGGAATTAGGTGGAAAAACTATGTTAACGATTTAAATGGCAAAAATACAAAGGCCCGTACAAGGTGATAATTATGTAACGGGTAATAAATAATATGTGAGAGTCGGAAAACTTCAAATTGCGCTCATGTAAAACGGTTTCTACGAAGAACCTTGAACGAAGTTGCGTGGCAGCAACTTTTTAAGATCACTCGATATCTTAAACTGACTACAAGTTGTCGAAATTTGTATGGAAGTGCCAATTTCAAATGCAGAAGTGGAACGTGTGTTTTCTTTTTTACCGCCATGCTACGAAAGAATCGACTGTCACTAAATTATGAAACGGAAGAAAGCCTTCTTCGTTTGCGTGGAAACGATTTCGACAGCTTTGATCCATCTCGTTACTCTCATGCCATTGAACTGTTTCTTACAACTTACCCCAATGGCAACGTTCGACTTGGAAAACGACGAGTATAGCGCCAAATTTCACAACCTCAAGCACATTCTTCTACACAACCGGAACCATGCGAAGAGCAACCAGCTGTTGCTTGATCTGACGTATCAGATGACGACGAGTGGTCGGATGGATACCGACTCGGATTAAACAATGCACACCAATCACCCTTCCTTATTTTAAACAGTTTTATTTTAAATGCTGTAAATGTTCGTTATTTTCATATAAAGACGGGTCGTATTCTTGCTGTTCGTTGATTTTTTTATTTGAATGTTAGAGAAGAGAGAAGAATATTGAGGCTGAATGTGGTGAGCCTCACTAAGCCCGTTTACATGATGCATGCTCAAACGGATCGGATTGAAAACCAAACGGATTTGAAATGACGTTTCAAATCTAATCCGTTAAGTGTCGCCTTTACATGATGCTAATTTTGTTTGTTTTTAGAATGCAATTGGATCTGACTGCTGATGTTAGTGGAATGTTAGCGTATAAGTATGTATTGTCCTGGATTACAATAGTTTTGATTTAGTCCTAAGACTTTTTTTTGATTTAACACTTTTTGCGATGGTAACCTAACATTAGACACACCAGACTTGCTAAATTATTAAGGCTGTTTACATGATGCATGCTCAAACGGATCGGATTGAGTACTAAACAGATTTGAAATGACGTCACACACGTTTCAAATCTATTCCGTCAAGTGTCGAATAATATGACATCTCAAATCCGGTGTGCCTTTTTCTTTTCGCGCAAAACGAGAGACGGATTGGCGACATAGATTCGATTGCATTTCAAAGCGCCATGTAAATGGACTTACTAATGTTTAAAATTCTGGTTTTTCTAGGTTATAAAGTAACACCGGAGTACGTAAGAACAACAGATGATAAGATTTCAGGCAATGAAAAATTGTCCATTACCTCACAAAGTCAAAGAATTACACAACTTCACCGGAACCTTGGGATTTTACCGAAAAAGTATTAAGGACTGCGCTAAATATCCACAACCGCTCTTTGATATAATAAATAAATCATCTAACAAACAAGCTATACTTAGAGGTGCAATGCAGAACTCAAGGAAGTTTTTTTCGAGGCCCGGAATCTGTTATCTGTGTACACTGACGCCAGTGATACTGCAATGGGAGCAGTGTTGAACCAACACCTTAAAGGGAAAGTTCAACCAGTGGCTTTCTTCTCTAAATCTTTTATAAAGGCACAGAGGACGTATACAGCGCGTACCATCGTGAACTGCACGCTGCCGTAACAGCAATCAGGTACTTTCGCCTCCATCTGTGCGAACGACCTTTCACTCTATATACAGATTTGAAGCCTCTTACAGAAGCTCTGAAATCGGAACACAACCCAAACAAATATTCGTCAGGCTTGGTACTTCACGGAAATCAGTCAATATACAAACGACATACACTACATAAAGGGAGTAGACAACATTGTTGCGGACACCTTGTTCCGTTCTAACGTGAACTCTTCATTGTCGGACCGAACGCAGATTGACTGGAGTATATTCAAGGATTTACAAGCTACAGATTCACATATTCAACAACTTTTAGAAGGTGAACATTCCCTTACACTGAAACACATGGTCATGGATGGACACACTCCATAATATGTGATGTTAGTACTGGGCGGCCAAGGCCAGTTGTACCGACCTTCTACCGGAAACAGATTTTCGACTCTGTGCATGATGAGAAAAGACCCAACGGTTAGTTTCTCACGAAGTATGTGTGGCCCGGTATAAAAAAAGATTGCCAAAATTGGGCTAAAACCTGCCTTGAATGCCAAAGGACAAAAGCAGCCCCGCGTTACTCTTCTCCTCTACAGCGTTACCCACCTTCATCTTCAAAATTTTCGAACTTGAATGTGGACCTTTTAGGTCCTTTGCCATATTCAAGCGGACACCGATACCTTTTAATTATTTTAGATCGCTTTTCCAGGTTTCCGACCGCAGTACCACTACCAAACATCTCGGCGCAGACGGTTTGTTCTGCATTTGTGCATGGCTTGGTGGCACATTATGGTGCTCCCTTAACGATATCTTCAGACCAGGGGTCTCAATTTACAAGCATTCTTTGAAAGGAAATGATGACCTATTTGGGCACAAAATTTCACACATCACCTTATTCTCCCAGGGGAAATGGGGCTGCAGAGATTACTGTACGCATTGTCAAAACGGTCCTGACAGCACACTGCGCCTCTAGTGACTGGTATGATCACCTGCCTTTCATACTCGCATTACGGACACAATTCTCTGATAACCTAATGATGCTACAACTCCGCTTACCGGGGAAGTTTTTTGATAGCTCTACTAATTAATGACTGTGATCAGTCGCCAACCCAAGACTTTATTGATCTACAAGCTCAATACAACGAAAAGTTTACATATGTAAAGACCAAACACCCCGCGACATCGGGTAACACACCCACCACCCATACCACGACTTATTTACATCACCACAGGTCTTTATGCGTGTAGATGCACATCGCGCTCCGCTCACCTTTCATTTTTTTCGGCCCATACCCAGTAGTTAGGCGTACACACAAGTACTTTACACTACTAAAGGCTGGTAAAGAATGGGTAGTTTCAGCAGATAAACTGAAGCCAGCATACACCACGAATGACCTTATTCAAGAGACTAATAGGCTTAATATACATCCAAGTATTGTCAATTCTTTTGTTACTCCTGTAAACGCCAATAGCAACTTATCAATTTTAGCAGAACTAACTGCCCTATGCACAACACGAGGATACACAACCAGACACTGAGCAACCGAGAGCGTCTCCCCAGATCAGGAAGGGAGCGTCGACTGCCTGTCCGGTTCCGGGACTACGTACTCGATTAACGTGACTTTATGATTGTGTGTACGCGATTCCAGTTGATTTTTGTACTATAATAGAGCTATTTTTTTCTTGAATATGATCGAACCTATTGTGTAGCACTTGCAATTGTGAAAGTGTTTATTAAGGTACTATATGTGTTACGCTAAACTGCCTGTATTATGAATTGCTAACTGTGTATTCTATTTGAATAAAGGTTGATCGAATCGTGGTTGAACACTTCAGAAATTTAGTCATTTAGTCTCAGTTTAACAATTGATCGGCTACTACCATTGTTCATTCATATACGTCATTGCACTTGAACTGTATAATAATACACTTTCCTGCACCTATGGTGATGTGTTTGATGGACAGTCACTAATTTGCTGACAAGACTACCGATTTGATCGACATACCACAACCATAGTGTCACGTAGAATACGGTTAAATTCTACATTGATTTCTGAAGTGTCAACTGAATTTGAGTTGGCACACCACCCGTATATTGTCTTCTGAAAGCTTCAACTTTGTCAAGTTGGTTACCTACCTACAACATTAAGAGCAGGTCGGACATTTATGTTTTGAAACATTGACTGAAGATGAGTTCTTTGAACTCAGACAATCAATCCGAGGATAACACCCCTTAATGCGGATCAGAGACAATTTCCACATTGAAATCAAGAAGAAAGACTGCCTTGAGCAACTTTACCAAGCTGGAGAAGAAGTTGCTCGGACTTGTCACTAAAGATTGTGATGGTACAACACACATTGTCAGCCTGAAAACTAAATATTATAAAGCTCTGTTGCCAGCCCTGTCTGACGATGAGGCAAGAGCCGAAGCGACCAGGAAGCGAGGCCATATAATACAACGAAAACAAAATATTGATAAGAAGTGTCAGATCTACATACAAGACAACATAGGAGCTCCTGCCGCCCCATCTTCCCGTCACACTTCCAGGAGTGCATCTAGTTCTGCCCGTCTGAATGCTAGCATGAAGCACGTACAGCTTCAAAAAGCGGAGTATGATAATGCTTCGCTTTGCCGGCAGCAATTAGAAAATCAGGCCAGGAGAGAACAGCGTAAACGACAAAAACAAGAAGTTCAAAGAAAGAAGAAGAACTTCAGATTGCGAGCATCACACCAGTAAGTCCAGAGTCCAGGATCTATTCCTAAGTGATCGAGAGGACCTAGTTCCACAACACTGGGGCCGGGTGATGCGTCACCGACCTACCCCACAACCAGTGGGGCCGGCGATGTCGTCATTAAGAGCGCCATTGCCAGAGATTGAGCCACCGCGACCTGCCACCGAGTCGAGTTCAGTGGTCAAGGAGGCAAAGGAGCAGCCAAATGTAGTTCGTGCCAGCCACACTACTTCTCATGAGGAGAATTGGTTTAACTTTTTTCCACTCTACAGTGATCCAACGATGCCGAAGATGGAACTAGCTAGCTTCAGAGGGCATGTCCTGGAGTACCCATCAATTCGTGATGACTTCAACAGATTTGTTGGTTCTCGGACCTTTGATGATTCAATTAAACTGCGATACCTTCTGAATATGTGTAAAGCAGGGATGTCCAACCTGCGGCCCGCAGTGCGGCCCACTAGTCATTTTTACTCCAAATAGTATTTTGAACTTTAAATTTTGGCCTGATTAAAATGTATTAGTCAGCTTTTAGGGACGCAGTAAACATCAAAACTGCAGAAAGAAACAGACTGACGAAAAACACTTATCTGATTGACTTTGTATTGCAGAAATAAGTTTTTGTTTCTTTCTATATGTGTGTTATTTGTTCCCTTTTTCAAAGATGAAATTAATGGCTTTTAACTGTTTCTTTATGTACCCATTTAGGGTTGGAATTAAGGGATCGCGAACCGTTTTCTAAAGTTCGCGAATTACAAAACTTAACAAAATCGCGAAAATATAAATTACCGTTACTGATTTCGCACACTTTTAATAATAAATCCTCAACACGTTAATATAACATCGTTTGCATTTAGCATAACATTTTTTATTTACCTTGGGTTTACTTTGCATTATTGGCGCTACTATCACAATGCAACAATAGCCATTATGCGTTAATATACCTCGATTCCTTTATTTATGATTGGCAGATATGAAACACACCCCTTCTGAATTTACGTTTATTGCAATTTATTATTGCTACTAAATAACGGTACTGTCTGCTTTATGAAATAAATAACTTTTTTAAGGCAATTTATCATAACCACATTTTTTTTCGCGCGCTCCTTATCCGCGCATTTCGCAAATCATTTCAAAACCATTAATTCGAACCCTGCCATTTTTATTGAAATTTTAACTGACAATGCGGTCCATTACAATAAAAGGTTGGACATCCCTGATGTAAAGAAAACGATTTTCAGACTATCAAAGATTGTAAACTTTATGGTGACCATGTTGTAGGATACAGAGAAGCATGGAAACGCTTGGACCGCAAGTACGGTGAGAGAACCACCCTGGTGCAGAGTCACCTAAAGAAAATCACTGAGGGACCACGTATACACCCAACGGACACTGATGCACTGTATCATTTGGCGGATGAGATGCTACTGCTACAGACTCCTGACCACATGGGGGTACCAGAATGATGTCAACATATTTGTGCGTCTCCCTAAGGAAGTCTAACTGGGGTTTAAAAGACTCTCTATCGAGAAAAGATCATTCTGTGAGTTGATAAAAGTGGTGGAAAAGGCTGAACGAGAGTCAAGGGACTTTCTTAACAACCTCTATTATAAGGAATCTGCTATACCAAGGAAGTGTTTAGCAGACAAAATCAAGGTTGCAAATAAGCGATCAAGGCAATTCACAGCTGCGCAGAAGTCAAAGGATAAACACATATCTCCCACTGCGGACGACAAGGTGTCAACCGACTGTCCATTCTGCAGTGATGCTCATCCGCTGTGGAGGCGCAATAAGTCCGTTTTAAAGCGAGTTAGCTTTGTGAAGACAAAGACGCTGTTTCAATTGCTTACGCACAAGCCAGCTGAGTCGGGGCTGTGAATGGAAGTGGACGTGCCGAACATATTATCACAAACGCCACACTCTGCTGCACATCGGCAAGGAAAAGAAAAAGTCATCTGTCGAGCCTCTTAGCAATGCGGAAGACGAAAAAGCTGTAAATGGCTGCAACAAAACTGTCCAAGCAAAGAAATCTGTTCGTCATTTCAAGGTTGTTCCTGTCAAGGTGTGGGGCAAAACTGCAGCCAAGTGTGTGAAAACATATGCATTCCTTGACGATGGATCCGACACCAGCCTGTGTACAGCTGACTTGGTCCGAAAACTGGGTTTAAAGGAAATAAATGGACGACTAATGCAGCTAAAGCTATATCAAGCCTATAAAGTGCGTGTATTCTATACATATACTTGTCCTGGCTATCTCAGCACAGTGCCTGGTTTATGTCTATTTATAGCGCAGACACGGGCTTTGTCACAAACTTATTACGTAATAAGCTTCTGTTTCATAATAACCTTTAGGTAAGAAGCTGCTACTCACGCAGCTTCTGTTTCTATTAGTATTAGTGCAGTCTTGCATGTTAGAAAATACCACTGTTTAAGCTTGTGCTTCAAGTCAAATTTAAATTTTTTGTAAGGCTGTGTATGTAACATTGAAAACGTCGTTGTCAAAGCCAAAAAAAAGTTGAGAAAGAGAACAGAAATTTTAAAGAAAAGTGGCAAAATAAGTATTTTGTAACAGAAGCGAGAGACAAAGTACAATGCTTGATTAGCCTTAAAAACTGTGGCAGTACGAAAGGAGCATAACATTAAGAGGCAGGCATTACGAGACGAAACACAAAAAACAATATGATGTTTTTTTTTAAATGCGAGAGGAAATAATTACACAACTGGAGTCGGCCCTGTTAAAGCAACAAAATGTTTTTTCTAACTTGAACGAAACAAGTAAAAATGCTGTACGGTCCAGTTTGCTCTGAGTTAAAAAAAATGCACAATCCTCACGACCATTTACTGAAGGTAGTTTTATAACAGCCAGTGATATTCTTTGTCCTAAGAAAAAGAAACTTTTTGAAAGTATAAGTAAGCTTGTTAGCAAATACTGTTGCCAGTCGAATCACAGAGTTGGCAAGTAATTCATATCAGCAACTTACTGCTGGTGCTAAAAATTTTGAAACATTTTCACTTGCCCTTGATGAAAGCACAGGTGTTACAGACGTTTCTTACTGTGCTGTATTTATCCGAGGTGTTGACAAAGATTTTAATATTACTGAGAAATTGTTGGACTTGCTACCACTGAAGGGAACTTGAACTGGACAAAACGTGTTTAATGAGCATTGAACGTGCAGGGTTAGATTGGTCAAAGCTTGTGGCAGAAGCTACAGATGGGGCCCCTGCAATGTGTTCTGAAAGGGTGGGCTTAGTTGGCCTTCTAAAAAACAAAGTAAAAAAAAACTTGGAGAATATATCTCTGCTATACATTGTATTTTTCATCAGGAGGCACTTTGTGGAAAAAAGATCCAGATGAAAAATGTTATGGATGTAGTTGTGAAGATTGTGAACTTCATACGTGCAAGGGCTCTGAATCACAGGCAGTTTACTTCTTTTTTGTCTAGCATGGAGAGTTGCTCTATCATACAGAAGTGAGGTGGCTGAGTCGTGAAAATGTTCTAAAGAGGTTCTTTGCTTTAAGAGAAGAAATTGGGTTATTCATGGCAATGAAAGAAAATGATATTCCCGAACTCAGCAATCCCACTTTTATATCCAACCTTGCATTTCTCACTGATTTGGCAGACCACTTAAATACGCTGAACCGGAGTCTGCAGGGTCCAAAACAAGTTATCACTATCATGTATGACTGTGTGAAAGCTTTCAAGTGCAAGCTTTTATTGTGAAGAAAGCAGCTTGAAAATGGAAACTTTGCACACTTCAAGACTTTGCAGTATTCTGGGCAAGGTTGATGCTGAATGTCTGACTGAGTATGTGGAAATGATTGGAAATTTACATATAGAATTTGAGCGCCGATTTCAAGACTTTCTGGCTTTGGAAAAACAATTTGTGCTTTTTGCTACTCCACTAGTAGTGGATGTTGAAAATGTGAGGGGGGACTTTCAAATGAAGTTAATGGAGCTTCAGTGTGACACCCTGCTAAAGCAGAAGTATGCGGAGGTTGGGATTCCGAAATTCTACAAGTTTCCCAACTTTTTGCTCAGTGACTTTGCTCAGCGAATTCTGGCAATGTTTGGCAGTACATATATATGTATGTGAACAATTCTTCTCCACCATGAAGGTAAACCAGTCTGCCATCAGATCAAGGCTGACTGATGAACACTTGCAGTCTGTATTAAGACTTGCATCTATCAAAGACGCAAGCCTGAAGCCAGATATAGGCTCATTAGTAAATTTTAAGCGTATCCAGAAGTCTTCCATCTGACTCTCAAAAGTTCAAAGAAACCTCATATAAAACTCAAAAAAAGGGAATTTCAATAAAAATTGTGATTAATATGATTTATTTTCTTAAATTTTACTCTTCTAAAGAGGACCGAATTTTGTGTGGCTCCTGGATCGCCTATTTATCACATATTTCTTGTCTTGAGTTTGAGACCCCTGGGCTATAAGAACCTGAATCGTTCGACCTGCATGGTGTCCTCGTTCTCGATTACATGATTGATATCAGCGATAGCATACCGACAGAAGAAGTGGCAAGTCTTAACCCACATTTTGAAAGACTTAAAGTTTACCAAGTTGAACCATACCAAGGTGGAGCTTCTGTTGGGGAACAATGTACACGAGGCATTCCGGCTGATTGAACAGCGCTGTGGCGAACCCGGTTCGTTTAAAGCCATTCGGATTACTCTTCGAAACCTGAGTAAACTGAGCGCAGTGTGCATCTGCACTTCATGCACCAAAGGGAGCCTGTAATTGACTCGTGCAAACAGATGCTGGACTTCTTCGCTCGAGATTTCGATGACTTGGCCAAGCCTCAGAAGAGTGAATGGTCAATTGAGGATAAGCAAGCCATGGTGATCATGGACAAGACAGTAAAGAAGATCAACGGTCGTTATCAGATTGGCCTCCCATGGAAGCATGATCACACCAAATTGCCAGACAACGGGAATATTGCGGTGCGAAGACTCCCAGTCTCTCAAACGACGTCTGGAGGGGGACCCTGGCCTGTTTGAAAAGTATAGAGATTTAACTCGGGTGGGTGCATGCAAGTATCGTACCACCAGGCACCAGGAGCATGTGTACCTACTAAAACTACCTGGTACATACCACATCACTGCACAGGACCTAAGTTCCAAGTTGTTTTTGACTGTGCAGCTAAGCTTGGTAGGGTGTCCTTAAACGATGAACCAGCAAACAAAACAGCTTTAAAACCGCTTAATGTAATGCATAATAAGAACAATCACGTCCAGTCAACGTAGTTGTTAGGAGTGACTTAGAAGTAATGCTTTACCACAACCCTTACAATTATTGTTTAAAAAAAAAAACACTGTACATTGTGTAGTGACATTCGCGGCACATTTGTGTAGTGACAATGTTTTTGCGCATTGTATTAAGTTATGTTAAAAGGGTTGTAATGTGCGCTTAATGCGCGCAGAGCTGTTTGACTTGCCAATCATTTACTCTAAAACAGACTATAATCCAAAAAAAACACTTCTTTTATAATTCTTCCCACTCATTGCGCCATACAAGCGCTTGTGTAGAAACTCTTTGTATTAAACTAAGCACTGCCTGCTTGAAGACGATATCTCCAAGTATGTATTACGAACAAGTTCAATCGAATGCATTATATTGTATCAGCTTGCAATATAACAATAAAGGAACTTTTGTATGGAGTCGGATTGCCAGCTATTTTAGTCTTGGTTGAGTGAGAGGTCTGTTAGTTGGGGAACCTCATTCCCGATTTGGTGCCAGCGGTAGGCGCAACCCAAGCCTGAATTTAAGCAAAATAAGGAAGATCCCAAGAAGCCGTGTGAGTGAAAAACGCACCGCTTGTCACAAAGAAGTCGAATCAAATTCAAGTTAAGTGCTGATAACATCAAAAGAAACAGTTCAGCGATACACCAAGAAACATTCATGAACAATACAATTAAAGAGGTAAACGAAGTTTCATTTCGGGCCCGAGATGCTATGGCCGTGTTATCTACGAAACCTGCGCGATCAGCTGAGACTACCTACATGCAAGTTCGCCGAGTTCGTGATGGTTTTGTTGTCTACGAGAAACTCTTGATTGTCATCGAGTTGTTCAGCATTTTGCTTTAAAGGTTTGTAGAATATGTGATTATAGGGTACGATCATGACTAAAGCATTATTGATTATTACAAGAGTATTGAGTATCGTCTAGAGTGGCCTATTTTATATGCGTATTTTATGTCTACTGGGTATGTTATTGCGTGTCGAGGATGCTCCACGCCGACTATTTTTTATACAAGTATGGTTTTTATGTCTATAGCGTCTAAATAATGCTTTATTTTGATTTTTGCCCTCTGCATGGACCACCAATGTTTTTGCATAGCGAATAAACTGATAGTTATTTCATAGGCCCTGTACAGAAACCCTTGTTCAGTTTATTTTACAAATGTCATTCACATTTCACCATCGAAGAGAATAGCCATAACAGTAGTAGTTATATATATATAGTATATTATAGCTGACTCAGTGCACCCTATAAGAGATTAAAATACCTTATTTGTATTTTTTAATTATACTTTGCCTATATAAGTTTATTTTAGAGTTAGTCCTAACGCGTAAAAAACATCTTGTATGTGTCGATACTGAGAGTTTTTTCTGCAATACATATCGTTGAAACATCTAACGAATTGAGAAATATGAAATGGGAGTTGAGACTGTTGTAAAAACATATGGGTTCGGATACAATTATGTTTCAAAAGTTCTCGTATAGTTGGTGTAATATATTAGGACTATAATATGAATGTGATAAGAGACTGTGTGAGGAGACAAAAAAGAAACATGTTATATTTTAGGACCTAGGTGATATAAATATTAATGTAATGAAGTATTCGAAAATTTCCCGAATAAAAGACTATTTTGATTCACTGTATTTATTGGTTTTTATGTCTATTGTTAAAAAACCAACCAGGATAACAGCCACTTAGGACTCTAGTAAAAAAAAAAAAAAAGACATCACATTTTTACAAACGACAACAGTATATATAATAATGAATAGCAATGTACAGCAAAGGATGCAGCGAAAGACCAAAAAGTCACCGAGTCAGCTGCACCCTTTGTGTTTATTTAGATAAATAAAAAAAATAAATATAAAAAAATAACGAAATACAATGCTGCACAGGCCAAAACCTTTAATAAACGTATCATTTTATAGTAATTTGCAGTAAACACGTTACAGTGAAACAAAATATAAAGTTATAAACAGGTTGATTGACAGATAGTGTAACATTTGAGACTATTGCATTGTCCGTAATTAATACATTTGAATTAAATATTGCTTGAAGCGAAGTTTAAATAAGTTAAATGACATGCACTTGTAGTCATTCGGTATTTCACCCCACAATTTGTACACAAATTTTCCAATTTCATGAATAAAAATATCGTGAATTTTCATAAGTTTTAATTCATTATATAAGGAAGAAGCATGATCTCTGTTGGATCGAAATAAAATATGTCGAAGAGCTCTGTTTTGCAACATTTCTAATGGATGAATTGCTGATGTGTTAGCCCTTCCCCAATTAATAATTGAGGATTGCAAATGACTATGAAATAAAGAGAAATATACACATCTGAGAGTATTTTGTTTTACATACCTTCTTAGTTTACAGAAAACACCACAAACTCTAGACAATTTGTCTCGAAGATTTATAATATGCATATTCCATTTTAGCTTATGATCCAGTATAACACCAAGATAACGAATATTATTGGTTTGTTGGACCGGTTTCTTATTTATTACTACATTAAATTGATAATTGTTTTTATGATTATGTATCAGCATATAAACAGTTTTGCTGTGATTTAGCGACAACCTATTTGCCCTCAGCCACACATCAACCTTATTAACTTCTAAGTTTACTCTATATTGCAAGTTAGAAAATGAAAAATCACACATATGTAGATTGGTGTCATCAGCAAATAAAGTAGTTTGAAAATTAGAAGAGGTAGGTAGATCATTTACATATATAGAAAAGAGCAGTGGGCCCAATACTGAACCTTGCGGTACACCACAATCTACAGATTTATACAGTGATCTGATGTTGCCAACAGTGGTGCACTGTAGACGACCACTTAAGTACGACTTAAACAAATCATTCTGGACTCCCCTAATACCATACAAAAGTAATTTTTGCAATAGTATGGAATGATCAATTGTATCAAAAGCTTTTTGTAGATCCAGGAATATAGAGCATGTTATTTTTCCTGAATGTAAATTAGAAAGCATTTGTTCGTGTATAGAGGTCACTGCAAGTTCAGTGGAATGATTTGTACGAAAGCCGTACTGACATGGTGTCAATAGATCATACTTGTTAAAGTAGTAATATAATCTAAAATGGATTAGTTTTTCAAATATTTTGGAGAAGGTTGGCAATAAAGATATTGGTCTATAATCATTTACAGTTTTTGGAGAGCGACACTTCGGAATTGGTATTATTTGAAATATTTTGAGGCATTTAGGATAGACTCCCTGATCCATACTTTTGTTGAATAATTCAGCCAAGATGGGTGATATAATACTATTAGCCATTTTTACAAATTTTGAAGATATATTATCAGGACAACAAGAGTTATTTATCTTTAAATTACTAATGCATTTAGATACTTTTTCAGAAGTAGTGGGTTCCAAATAAAAAGAATGCACACTTGAGTGCACAAAGGATGAAAATTTCACCGACGGATCTGAGATTGTCGATGCCATTGTTTTGCCAATACTTGCAAAATGATTATTTAAGACTTCACCCATTTTTTCTGGTTCGTCCGTTTTTGTACCATTATCCAATAATATTTCGGATATACTATGTTTGCTTACATTACGATGAGCAATTATCTCATTAATAGTTTTCCATGTTTTACCAGGATTGTATCTATTTTCATGAAATATATTAAAATAATATTGCTGCTTGGACAATTTGCGAATACGAGTTATCTGTTCAGTGTCATTATGTTTATAACATGCTCTAAATAAGCAATTTTTATGTTTTATAGATTTTAGTATTCCTTTTGTAATCCATGGTTTATACAGGGTTTTTTTTCTGTTTTCGGCTAAGGTTACACAATGGAGCATGCTTATTTAGTACATATTGGAAATTATTAACAAACCTCTCAAATAAGAAATCAACTGTATTATTTTTTTCAGAAGTGGCAACTGACATAATATTTTGCAACTCATTTAAAAGTATTTCAATCTAGGTTTATTTTATAGTTAATTATTTCTAGTGTAGTGACCTAATGTGTTACATAAGATTTACTTACGATCCCATCAGCTGGCATTTGCGCTGACATTCCATCATCATTGAAATATTATTATTAGGTTTACGATTATTACCGTAGCTGTCGTAATTCGCGTATATAGGCCCTAAGTTTATTTCACTTTTGCTCGAGAGAAAGGGAGTTCTCAACATCTAACGATTTAACTCGTAATTGGTACTAAATTAATCGCCTCAATTGCTCAATACAATTGATGTTATAAAACTACTGAGGCGTTCGTTAATCGACAAACCACAGAAGTCAAGGAGAAGTTTACGCTGAAAGCCTCAATTAATTAGACTCTCTCGTCGTTCATGACACCAGCGTCTGCGCGATGGACTTCTTGTAAACACAGTAAGTCTATACTATTTTATATAATATAGCTACTATGAATAGGAGTGATTTTGTGTGTAATTCCAATAGCATTAAGCGTTGCAATGTTGATGGGTTATTGATTTCGAGTTTTGTTATTTGTTCGTAACTTTTTCATTGAAGGGCAGGGTTCTGGTGTCGTCGTTTAGGTTGGTTATTTTTCAGGGTTAAAGTTTTCGTCGTTTTGGAGAATACTCGGTGATTTGATTTAGGTTCAACCGTTGTTTTAGATCCTGAACAGATCTTTGGAGAGGTGGCTCATTTGAGTTGTCAGGGTCTGATAGCGGGTTGTCCAGTGAAAGGTCAAGTGACATTTCGGATGACGAAGGAGAGCTGAACATGTCCGTGTGTTTGGCTGATTGAGTTGATTCAAATTTTTCTTGTGTTTCAGATTGATGTTTATAGGAAAATTCAACATCCTGAACATTTACAGCGTCGGTCAGTGATTCGACTATTTGATCGGAAGGTAAGTTCTTCGATTCTTTGTCATTTAAAGAGGAATGAATCTCTCCCCCTTAGGTTGCCGTTTTGGATTCGTTTATTTTTAGGTTTCTTTTCTCGCCGATTACGTTGGGGAAGTGCCGTATAGGATGATGTATCAGCGGTTTCTTTATCCGGTTGATCTTTTAAGTCCTCCGAAACATCATTTCCTAGGTTAGTATAATTGCCAAATTTTTAGTTTGTCAACTATTTACTATTCTTTAGGAGCACCACTGTCAACAACGCATTTTTTCAGCTTTTAATGATTTTCTAAAAAATAAGTTAACACAGGTTGAGCAATAAATATAAATCACAGTAGAAAAATGGCATTTAAATTTACATAAGTAAAAACACAATAGTTAGGTAAAAAAACAAGTATACTTATTATACTGACTGTGTAGTGCAGCCAGTCTCTAATTTCATTTGATAAACTTAAAGTAAAAGATGGGAAAACGATAAAATCAAAGTCACCTTGTGAACGCAACAAAATTAACGCATGATGATTGACTTTAGAGGTATAAACATAGAATTATATAAAATGGTTGATTTAATACAACATAAAGATCATTGCAAAACAAATCAAGATAAAATGGACTATTTTGGCATCTTCAGTTAGTGTTTACAGGGAGGGTCTAAAGATGACAGAATGTCATATTGATTTTCCGTAACTATTATATTAGTTGATTTGTTCGGCTTTAATTTTGCGGTAATTTGGTAGACGATCAGAACAAAATTTAAAACGGTACATAAAAATTAAGCAGTTATGAGTCGTTTAGGTACGGCAAGGTTCCTGATTCGACAAAATAATTTTTGTAAATTTGCATGTAACATATCAAAAAAAATTAAAAGTTAACCAACCTTATTTATAATAAAAACCGACCGAAGTCGGATATCGAAAAAGGTTCAAGACTCAATGAACTGAACTGCTCCTCTCCACGGAATTCTTTAGTAAAAGGCGAAAGAATCATACGTTGAAGAGAAGCCAGAGTGACAACCAACAATTGTAAATATTGTACCACATAATAGGACTGACTGAAATTTGTGGATTTTCGTAAAATGTACACAAATGTATTAATTAACATCGTAATTAAATTTAAAGAAGTAGACGATCAGAACAAAATTTAAAACGGTACATAAAAATTAAGCAATTATTTTATAAAATTTGCAAAATTTCATTTTAACGAGTCGTTGAGGACTGATTCGACAAAATTATATTTGTAAATTTTCATGTAATATATCAAAAAATGAATAAAAGTTAACCAAGCTTATTTATAATAAAAACCGACCAAAGTCGGATATCGAAAAATGTTCAAGACTCATTGAACTGCTCCTCTCCACGGAATTCTTTAGTAAAAGGCGAAAGAATCATACGTTGAAGAGAAGCCAGAGTGACAACCAACAATTTTAAATATAGTACCAGATAATAGAAATGACTGAAATTTGCGGATTTTCGCAAAATGTACACAAATCCATTAATTAACATCGTAATTGAATTTAACGATATAGACGATTAGAACAAAATTTAAAACGGTATATAAAAATTAAGTAATTATTTTATATAATTTTCAAAATTTCATTTTAACAAGTCGTTGAGGAACGGCAAGGTTCCTGATTCGACAAAATTATATTTGAAAATTTGCGTGTAATATATCAAAATTGAATTAAAGTTAACCAACCTTATTTATAATAAAAACCGACCAAAGTCGGATATCGAAAAATGTTCAAGACTCATTGAACTGCTCCTCTCCACGGAATTCTTTAGTAAAAGGCGAAAGAATCTTTTTTGTCTTTTTGGTTTATTAACGATAACTCACGCACACGAAATAGAGAACACAGCATCAAATTTACAATATACATATTTACATATTTACAAATGTACATATTTACATATTAAAACATTTACATATTTACATATTCACAATTTTACATATTTACATCGTTTCATATTACGTTTCAGGATCGTTTTTGGAGTTACCAAGTTTAATTTATCAATTAACAATTTTAAATAATAATTCGTTTCCAGATTCATTGAAGAGATATTTCTAGAAGAGTCGAAGAGGTGAAACCTGCAATAAAGTTATTTGAGATCAATCTGCAATGGGAAATGTTATTACTTGGAATATTTGGTAAGTGATTTTGATGTATATTGTTGCTCTATATTATTATATACGGAAAAAGGCGGATAAAACGGAACAAAATTAATAGCAGATAAAGACAAAAAACGTCGATATTGAATTTAATATAATATGTCAGTGGAAAAAGGGGTGCTGTGGTTCCGAATTATATTAAAAAATGTCAAAGGAGCATTTTAGTTTGAATTTCTCTTTGTATAGTCGTTTCCGAATTTGAT
>CH003037.1:71326-88551 GCA_000149265.1 Ciona savignyi
ATGCGGCTTGCCGTTTGGATACATTCTGTTAGTATATGTTTAATATTATCTATTGGTCCTTTACAGAATTTGCAGTTATTAATTAGGTAATTATTTCCGGTCGAGCGTACCGTTTTCTTTTTAAACCATTCGCCGTAATATAACATATTTTTCGCGATTCTATAGGCATAATCTTTCTCTATATTCGTAAAAAATTGCGTAACGCTCTTATCATTTAATGATATCGTTTTCCAATTCCCTAATTCGTTGTCAACATATAGTTCGCTTTTGATGCAGATGTTACTAAGTAACGCGTTATAAATAATTTTATTCGTCGCCCCATCCCAATCAAAATCTATCCTCTTTAATTTATAGAAATTATGCCGAATATTTTTATAAAAAGTCGTAGGGTAGGTTGCATTAAGCGCATTGTTTGAATATAGTTTGGCGTTTATTGTTTTCATTGTTGAACCGAAGTTATATCTTGACCATTCTTGCCATATTTCCACAATTTGATCTATTTTTTGTAATTTGATTATCTGCGTTAGTTGTGCCGCTGCTACTTTGGATTTGATATCTGGAATGTACAATCCCCCGTCTTTTAATGGCGCGATTAATTTATTTCGTTTGACTATTTCAATGCGCATTGGGTACCATAGGAAGTTAAAAAACGTTCTGTTAATAGCTTCTAGGTTTTCTTTATTGATCGGTATAATTTTACTTATGTGATTAGTCATTGGCATCATTAGCGCGTTTATTAACATTTTCTTTCCTTTGAGTGTAAGTCTTCTTTTCAAATTAATGCTACTTATGTTGATTATAGATTTCTTTGCTTTATTCCAGTTTTTAACATCGCAATTATGTTTGAAGCTAAAATAGACACCCAGAATTTTCATTTCGTTAATTACGTTTACATTCGGGAATAGCCTGGAAATTTCGATAATTGCCGTTGCGTCGTTTGTCATTATTTGCGTTTTGGATTGGTTGGTTTTCTGTCCGGACACTTTTTCGAACTGTTCTAGTTCCGATATAACGTTTTTAATTGAATTTGGATCGTTGAGTAAAATCGTTAGATCATCGGCATATTGTTGCGCTTTGACTTCCACTTTTCCTAATTTGTACCCTTTTATGTTCGCGTTGCTGTTGATTTTCCGTGTAAGTGCGTCGATTCCTATCATGAATAATGCCATACTGAGCGGACATCCTTGGCGTATTCCTCTATTTATATTAATCTGTTTCGAGAAAGCCCCATTTAATTCAATTTTACTGTTTATATTATGGTATAATATTTTAATCCATTTTATAAAGTTAGGCGGGAATTTTAATTTTTCTAAGATTTTTATTATAAGTCCGTGATCAATTTTATCGAATGCTTTCTCAAAGTCAATACCTAATATAATAAGATTCTTATTAAATTGATTCGCCGAGTCGATACACGCCGTTAAATTCATTAATGCTTCTTCTATTGTTCGCCCTTTAATTCCGCATTTTTGATTATTACTTACTATTTTATCTAGTACCGTGTCCAATCTATTACTGATGATTTTACTTAGGATTTTATAGTCCGTGTTAAGTAGAGATATCGGCCGCCAATTTTTCGCTTCGTTTCTATCACCTTTTTTATATATCAATTTCACCACCGCTGTTTTCATGCTTTCCGACATTGTACCCCGTATAAAAATGTTATTATATAATTCCTCTAAGTCGAATTTGATTACGTCCGCAAAGGCTTTATAGAAATTATTGGTAAGGCCGTCCAAACCAGGTGAGCTGTCCGGATTCAATTGTTTTATTGCGATTTCTATTTCCGTTAATCCTATCGATTTGTTTAATATATCCATATCGTCGTTAATTATTGGGGAAGTCTATGTCATCCATATATTGGATCTTGGTTTTCTATTTTAGATGTTTGGCCCCATAAATTAGTGTAATAGTTATGAATATAGTCTAAGATTTCGTTCGGTTTTTCGCTGACGTTCCCGTTGTTTAACTTTATTGACCTAATGCTATCCCTCTTTTGCTTGTCTTTTTCATATCGGTAAAAATCTTTTGTAATTAATTCTTCATTTTCGATTCCTTTAATTTTCGATCGAATTAAAGCACCCGCATTTAAAGTCGTTTCGTAAACGTTTATGTTGTTTTCCATCGTATTTATTCGTCTTACTAGATCTCTATTTTCATCTTCTCGTTTTAGGGAGTTAAGTACGTTCATTGCCAATTCGTATTTTCTTGTTTCGCATTTCCTAGTACCGTACGTTGCGCTTATCGTTTCGTTTCTGATTAGTTGTTTGCCCGTTGTCCCACCAATCCAAAATGCTTTTAAATTTTCTCTTTTGAAGTCTCCAGTTAAACCATAATACGTTTAAATTGTTAAGCAAGTCGCTCTGTTTTAAAATCGAATTATTTAATTTGTAAAAGGAGGGACCCCATTTTCTATCACTATGTATATTAAGAGTCATAACGGGACAGTTATTATGGTCGCTAAGATAGTTTCGAATATGCGTATAGTCTATTAGATACTTCGTTAAGTTTTTACTAATATATATTTTATCTATTCGTCGCGCCGATTTCTCCGTTATTCTAGAATATTCGATTTTATTTTCGATGTAATTTTCGAAATGCCGTCGATTGTTTTATTCAACCGTTCGAATTTTCGCCACGCTTTCGCAGTCTTGTTTGAAAGTGTACATATAATTTGACTTAGTGTCCAATTCGCTAAGAATCATGTTAAAATCCCCTAAAGAATATATTATGCGCGTTATCCGAATTGTCCGTTTTGTTTGAGAGTAATTCTATTTCGTTTTTGCGTTCAATTACGGATCGGAAATCACTTTCGCTTTTTAAATATACGCTATATATATGTAGTTCTATGTTATTGTTAGTTAAGGATACCTTATTAATCATATTATCAATAATTATATCATGCGTATATCTATATTTAATTAAAATATAATTTTTAATTATTATTGCAGACCCTCTATTATTTCGACCCTCAGACGATGAAGAATTTAGAAAAATCGTCGAATCTGTCAGACGTTCAATTTGTTCAGCTGTGGAAGCAGATAATCGGTGAGTTTCTTGGAGACAAATGACGTCAATTTGGTTTTTGTTAATATAGTAATTTAATCTATCAATTTTGTTGTTTATTCCATTTATGTTTAACGTTGCTATTCGAATTGGTTTGGGTGTATTTACTTCAATTTGTATCTCCATTTTGGGGCATTTGTCTCAGACAGAAAAAAAAGGATAATTTGTTATGTTAAGAAGTTGTATTATTGGGTTGTGGTTGGTTCTTTGGTTCTTCTTCGTTTGCTTGGCGATGATTCGTTAAATAAGGTTAAAGTCAGTGATGAGCGTCTGCTTGGAGGTTTTGGTCGCTGAGGGAGACTGTCGTAGCCTCCAGTATATTCCTCAGGGATGTTGGGGTATTGTGGTGTTGGTTTGATTTCTAGTTGATCTTGGTTCAGGCCCAGTAATTGGTGATAGTCTTCTATTACACTGATGGATTCTTCTAGGTCTTGTTGAGTTTTGGTTGGTGAGATGTTGGATGGTCCGGGTTGGTCTGGGTAATTTTGTACGGTTGGAGGTGGTGATTCTGGTGGTGGGCCGTCATGTTCGATAAAATCGAGGATTTTATCGAGTCCGGCATCAGGAATAAATTG
This sequence comes from Ciona savignyi, assembly GCA_000149265.1. NCBI lineage: Eukaryota > Metazoa > Chordata > Ascidiacea > Phlebobranchia > Cionidae > Ciona > Ciona savignyi. The sequence goes on from CH003037.1 coordinate 74,968, forward strand.
TGATTTTGCCTTTCGTTTTCCACTTGTTTTTGGGGTTGATTTTCTTGATTTGTTCTTTTCCGGTGTCTTAAAATCTGAGAAGTCGCCTAGTGTGAGTTCTTTTGGTTGTCTTTGGATGATCGTGTCCTGGTAGGCAGTTGAAAACATGGGGTCGTTTAGAGTTTCGAATCTATTGGTGGTTGTGATGTTGGGTTGAAGGGGTTGTCGTGGTCTTTGCTGTGTTGGTGTTCTTGGTTTTTGCCAGTTAAAGTTGTTTGGTGAGTTTTGTTGTCTTTGATTTGGTGGGACAAATGGAGTGGTTCGACATTTTCGGGTTATGTGTCCGTAGATTTGACAGTGGCTACACCAACCTTTCTTGGGGCATCGTTGTTGTAGATGACCCCTACCTTTGCAATATCTGCAAAGAGGTAAATGGGACTCTCCCGGCCGCGTCACGGTAATGAATTTTCCGGCCAGTTTAATGAGTGGTGGGACGTTCTTTATGTTTAGTTTTGCCATGTGTAGTGTTAGCCAACCGTTCTTGATGTCCTTGAAATTTCGATGGTGTCCAAATTGCATTGATTCTATTTCGCCCCAGTTATGTCTTTGCAGAAGTGTTTTGAGCTTTTCTTCGTTGATGCTGGATGGTACTGGGTAAAGGGTGACTTGCTCTCGTGTTGGCGTCGGTTTGATGGCTTTAATGTCCATGACTGATCCATTTGGGCTGACGAAGGTTAATGATTTTTGATTTATTTCTTCCATGATGCGTTTAATTTTATCAATTTGTTCATCCATGTCCTCCATATATTTGAGTGTGATTAGAAATTCAGATTCTTTAAAATTTTCTGTTATAACCCCATCGATTTCATCTTTGTAGGCAACGAGCGGTCCTCCCTCAGCGAACACCTCCATGAAGGTCGACACGCTGATGAGCTCCACGTTCCCGGTAAACTTGATGACGATGGATCTTTTTAGTGTGATGTCTAATTCAGGTATGTTTTGCATTTTGTTGATTGATTCGGGTTGTGTATGTTTGTTTTGAGTTAATGTATATGTTTATTTGAATGTATGATGTTGTGTTTAATATGTGAATTAGTATGCGTATGAGTTTGGATTTAAATGTTTCGTTACTTATATAAAAATAAAGAAACTCACCGACCTAAATGATTCAAGATTAAGGAAAAAAATAAATTTAGTATATCGTTGCAGATTTAGGGTATGGAATATAAACAGATGTGTGTATGAATTGATATTAAGTGGATATAGTTTGGTAGATTATGAGTTATGCAGAGATTTGTAACACTAATATTTAGCTAGTGTTAAATGCAGTAGTTTTTTCGTTAGGTTAGTTTAACCGTAATGCATATAGTTCCAATGATAAAGAGTTAGAAATTGTAATAGTAGAGTTTTACACAATAAGATGCTTTACGATAATTTGCCTTTAATTAGCAATAGAATAGACAATAAGTAAATATATGTCAACTTTAACAAAAAGGAGCTAAAGTTAACAAAACTAGGTTATAAATTACAACAAATAGGTGTTAGGTCTTACAAAAGGTTGCAATTCCTATCAAAATTCTAGAGCAAAGGCTATAGATTTAAACAGTAGGTGTAAATTCAAACAAAAAGTTGCTAAAGTTGGCAAAAAGGGTGCTAAATTGTAACAAAAGGTGCAAAGTCGGAGATAATAGAAAAAAAGGTGTAAAGTCGTAGATAAGCTACGAAATTACAAATTTAAAAAAAAGTGAGAAAAATTGGACAAGGAGAAAAAAAGACAAAAAAGATAGTTTAGCAAAAAAAAAGGTTATAGTACTAATGTTAATTTGAAAAAAAGAAATACTTAGAAAAAATATACACAAATATATGCAATAGGTTATTAATAATCTAGAGCAACAATATAGCAACAATATCACCTGATCGAAGGGCAGAGTTGGAGATTGAACTCAGATAACTTTGTAATCCGACAGGGTGCAAAGGTTGACAGAATGTCGAATTCTTTAATAAAAGGCGAAAGAATCATATGTTGAAGAGAAGCCAGAGTGACAACCAACAATTTTAAATATAGTACCAGATAATAGAACTGACTGAAATTTGCGGATTTTCGCAAAATGTACACTAATCCATTAATTAACATCGTAATTGAATTTAACGATATAGACGATTAGAACAAAATTTAAAACGGTATATAAAAATTAAGTAAAAAATTTCATTTTAACGAGTCGTTGAGGAACGGCAAGGTTGGTTCCTGATTCGACAAAATTATATTTGAAAATTTGCATGTAATATATCAAAAATGAATAAAAGTTAACCGAGCTTATTTATAATAAAAAACGACCAAAGTCGGATATCGAAAAATGTTCAAGACTCATTGAACTGCTCCTCTCCACGGAACTCTTTAGTAAAAGGCGAAAGAATCTTTTTTTTTGTCTTTTCAGTTTATTCGCGATACAACACATTTCCCGGCAAGCCGGTCGAATACACAATAATGGAAATCACAAGAAATCAATTTAAAGAGCGAAATATTTCACAATTATACACATTATTTACAAAACGTAAACTACATACATATTTATTATTAAATTATTACGTCAATTCGAAAAATACAATGTTCATGATTTAGGTTGAATGGTGATGACGAGATTGTCCTGAAGACCATGACGATTCAAGTAGATTGGCTTAAGAAGATGCGGAAAATCTGGGGTGTAAAAGTTTCAAGCGAAAGACTCTGCTATGCAAGGAATTTGGTTAGTCAAATTATTATTATTATTATTTTAAAGTTATAGCGGAGTTTAGCATATTACAATGTCTCACTTTGCTTCTGTAAAAAAAAAAAAAAAAAAAAAAAATATATATATATATATATATGGATAAATGTATATATTTATTAATTATTAGTATTATTTTAGATGATATTTAATTCCTATATAAAGGGATTAAATTCATCTTTTAATTTAAATTTTTGTTGGGTATAATTTGATCCGTATTTGATCATGATACTTCGTAGGAATATTTTAAATTTTGTTTTAACGATCCATAGAGATTTTCTTATGAATTCGTCGTTATTCCAAATATATGTATTAGAGATGTCCAAACGTTTTTTCTCTTGCAATATATGACTTTTAGTTATATTTAATAATTTAATAGGTAGAAGTTCTTCTTTTTGGGGAAGAACGTTACAGTTATATAATATTAAGTTATTTGATTTACTATAGTTACCATATGATATATTATTTATATAAGTGTAGATATTATCAATTATATTATTTATTATGTTGCATCTAGTTAGTAGGTGAATTATATTATCTTTGGACCCTTTACAAAATTTACATCGCCTTATTAGTATTTTCCCATTATAATGGTTTGAAAAAGATTTTGACGTAAACCAATCCCCGTGAAGAAATATATTTTGAGCTATTTTATAACTATTATCGCGTTCAATGTGATTAAAAAAGGAAGTTACACTTTTATTATTTAGCCAGACATTTTGCCATGGGATAATTTCGCGATTAATTTCAATTTTAGTGTTAAGCGCGATTTCTTGTATTAAAACAACATAAAAATCTTTAGTTTTGCCATTTTCCCAGTCATAGTCTTGTTTATTTAATTTGAAAAAAGAGTGGCGCAATTCTCGGAAAAAATCGTTGGGGTAAGCGGAATTTGGTTTACTATTACTATATAAGGTTTTATTAATAATTTTCATTGTTGATCCAAGATTGTATCTTGACCATTCCTGCCAAATTTCCGATATCCGTTGAATTTGTTTGAGTTTAAATAATCGCGTTGCCTTCATTGCCTGTATTCTTATTTTTATATTCGGTATCGCTAATCCTCCGTTATTCATTGGTGCATAAAATTTTTCGCGTTTCATTAGTTCCCATTTAGTTGGAAACCAAAGAAAATTAAATAAGGCCGAATTTATTTTATTCAAAGATACCTTAGGGAGTGAAATTATTTCGCCAATGGAATTAATTTGAGGGAGTATTAACGTATTAATTAGTATTTTTTTACCCCGTAATGTTAATTTACGTCTTTTATTTATGTTAAGCGTGTTTTAATATATATTTTAAATATTTGTCCCAATTAAGGTTATTACATTCATTTATTAAATTAAAAGTTATTCCCAGAATTCTAATATTTTCCACAATATTAATATTCGGGTATGTTAGTCTAATTTTGCTTATTGCCTCCTCATCGTTACTTATTACCTGGGTTTTGGTTATATTAATTTTTTGTTCCGAAATATTTCCATATAATTCAAGTTCTGTGAAAATAGGTTGTATTGAATTTTTATCATTAGTAAGTATAGTTAAGTCATCGGCATATTGTTCAGTTTTTAATTCTATTTGGTTTAATTTATATCCATTTATGTTTTGATTATCGTTTATTTTACGGGTTAAGACCTCCATACCTATTAAAAATAATATCATACTAAGTGGACATCCTTGTCTTATTCCACGTTTTATTTTAATTTCGGGAGTAAAAGTACCATTTATTTCAATTTTGCTGTTTATGTCGGTATACATAATATTTACCCATTTTACTAAAGTTTTAGGAAGATTTAATTTTTGACAAATTTTTATTATGAATTTTGGATTTGTACGATCAAACGCTTTTTCAAAATCTATGGCTAAAATTGATAAGTTATTATTAAAGTGCTTAGCAGATTGTATACTTGCTTGTATGTTGTAGAGCGCTTCATTGATAGATCTCCCCTTTAAACCGCATTTTTGATTTTTACTTATTATTTTGTTTATTATTAAGTTAAATCTATTGGCTATTACTTTACTCAAAATTTTATAATCGCAATTTAATAATGAAATGGGACGCCAGTTTTTTATTTCCGATTTATCGCCCTTTTTAAATATTAATTTAACTATTGCCGTTTGCATGCTATTGGATAGTTGACCTTTGAGAAATATGTTATTATACAACTCCTCTAGGTCGTATTTTATAGTATTAAATAGTTTTTTTTATATATTACTGCGTTTAAAACCGTCTATACCGGGGGAGCTCATATCTTTCATTTCATCAATGGCAATTTTAATTTCATCGTAGTGGATAGGTTTATTTAATTGATCGAATTCCCCTTCGTCATTAATAGGATTTAACATGTTCAAATAATTATCGATATCGCAGTTAGAAACATTTGGCGTCACTCCCCAAAGATTTGAATAAAAATTATATATCGCTTTTATTGTTTGTATTGGCGTTTTCGTTAGATTTCCATCGTCAGTTTTAATTTGGAATATCGCATTTCTTTTCTGTTTTTCTTTTTCAAATGCAAAAAAATCTTTTTGTTGGTTTTTCTTCATTTTCTAGAAACGGAAGTTTTGCTCGAATCAAAGCGCCTTTTTGCAATTTACTTTCGTATATATCAATGTTATTTTCTAACAACGAGATTTCTTTGTTTATTTTTAAAGTAGGTAATTCTCTGCGGAGCGTTTTTAAATTATTAATAGCTAATTCGTATCTAATTTTTTCCCCCTTTTTTATATCTGCTGAAATACAAATTAATTCGTTTTTGATTGCTAATTTTGCATTATCCCACCATAATAATGAATTTGAATATTTTCTTTTATCTTTCCTAAGAAGTTTCCACAAAAAAATAAGGTGGTCGATGACATCATCATGTTCCAATATCGATGAGTTTAATTTATAAAATGATGGTCCCCATTTTTTGTCGTTATCTATTTTTAGAGATATTATTGGACAGTTATTATGAGTCCGTGAAGTGGTTAAGCTTATGAGTATAGTTTAAGATCTTATTATTTAGACTTTTACTAGTATATATACGATCGATTCGCGTCGCAGATTTTTTGGTTATTCGGCTATATGTTATTTGTTGTTTTTTTAAATATCGAAATGCATCATTTATATTACAATCTTTTTCTAGCTTACTCCACGCAACTCTATTCATATGATTTTTTGAATCAAAATATCCCTTTACGTCAATTTCATTCATTACCATATTAAAGTCACCCAATATAATGTTATGATTTAGTGAGTTATCTATATTATCTTTTAATTTCATTATCATATCTTTACGTACCGTTTTATTTTTACACATTAAATATACGTTATATAAGTTTATTTTCATACTATTAGATGTAAGTGTAATTTTATCAATAAGATTATCTAAAATAATATCGTGCACAAAATTAAATTTATTCATTAGGTGAGATTTAATTAAAGTTATATTTCCATAGGGGTTTCGGGATGGAACATCGGACACAGTACAATTGGTGAAGACGGTATAATGAAGATTATTTGTTAAGGTATGTATGATTTTTGTATTAATTCGATGTGTTTCCTGTATGCAGATGATATCAATTTCATTAATTTGTATATAATTTTCCAAATGGTTCAACTTTGTTGAAATGCCATTTATATTCAAAGTAGCTATGTTTAATGGATAAGAAAGTATTTCAATACTTTCTTCCAACGTATTATCCATTATTCAACATGAAATTGATATCATTAATTTATAATTGTTGTGTTGATTTGTGGTGTTTAAAACACTAAATTATGTCCTTGGTTCTTTTTCTTCTCGTTTTCGTTTATTTGGAGACATGGTTATCCCCAGCAAGTCCATTTTACGGTCGTGTATGGAACGTTGAATAGCGGGTGGAAAGTGGTCTGAATATTTTAATATGGGGTTGGACGTCCGGGTTACCAGCATCTTATGAGCTTTTTTATCACTTGAATGGGTGAAACGTCTTTGGATGATTTGTTGGAGTCTGTAGTCGCCGGTGGAGATGAGTCTGTATCAGAAATTGTTTTATCTTCTATATAACTGTTGCTGGTTGATGGTTGTTGTATTTTGGTTTCCTCCGGTGTTTTATATTGACTTAGTTCTCTTGGATCAGTTGATGATTTATTAATGCAACTGTCCATTGTTGAGTTCTGCTTTGGTGAGCCAATGACGTTTGATTTGGGTTTTCGAGGTGTTGATTTTGGTCTTGGTGCTTTGGTCGTTTTTCTTTGGGGCAAGACTTCATGGTCCAATGCTTCCATGACAGTTGTATCCAAATTTTCATCCTGACTTGATTCCAATGTTAAGAATCTGTTTGTGTTTGTAGGAAGAATGGTATCGATGGAATTTTGGAGTGGAATTTTGAAAAACTTCTTTGGTCGAATCCAATCTCCCAATGTTGGTTTGGGTGGTGATGGTATGTCTTGAAACGGTTGTGGTTGGACTACTGATCTGCATCTACGTGTGATATGGCCATTTAGGATAGGATAGGATAGGATAGGATATTCATGTTTATCCCCGTGAATGGGAAAACCCCAGGGGTTATCACACGGGCAATCGTCAGATCACCTCGCGCCCATCGTCGGGTTACCGGAGCTATTTCAGTGTGTTGTATGTGATAGACACGTTCCTTCAATTTGGTAGAACCCAATAATCCGCTGGGTTCAGGCAATGTCCGTAAAGTGCCTTGCCCAAGGACACAACCGACTAGCTAGCGACCAGTTTCGCACCTGCAACCTTTCGATTGAAAGGCGACGCACTTAACCGCTAGACCATCGGGCCGGACATGTCTTGCAGAAAGTGCAGTATCCTTTTTTGGGGCATTTGCTTTGCAGGTGTCCCCTCTCCTTACAGTACCTGCAAAGCTCCAAGTGGGATTCTCCGGGTTTTGTAACGGTAATCCATTTACCTGCTATTTTTATTACTTTTGGTATATTATTGATATTAATTTCCGTTAGATTTATAGAGAGCCATCCATTTTTTATGCTTGGAAAATTTCGATGGTTTCCGAAATTGTAGCTCTTGTAATTTCCCCATTTGTATTTATTGACTAATAGTTTGATGTGTCGTTCGGTAATCGTGCACGGTATGGGATGCAATGTTACAGTCTCCACTGGTGGCTGCGGGAGCATTGCAACAAAGGTCATTGCCGACCCTTTTGGACCAACAAACATATCTGTTTTTGCATTTACAGAGTCGATGGTCTGCTGCACCAAAGAGATGGGATGTTCTTGGCCATCATCTTTCAAAGTAACAAGAAACTCGCATTCCCTGAAACTCTCCATGATGACTCCCTCAATTAAAGGAGCGAGGTAATCAAGAGGTCCATCTTCCGCAAAGATTTCCATGAACGAGGATATGCTCATGTGCTCCACATTACCGGTGAGTTTTATTACTAAAGTTCTGGGTAATTCGACTTCGATGTCCGGGATTTCTTTTCCAGTGTTCATGTTGTTGATTTTGTTATGTGTTATGTTTGTGACTATGTGGGTATGTTTTGGAATAAATGAAATTAAGTGGTCGTAAGGTGGCGCTATTTAAAGGAAAATTTTGGTAGCGCTTCGCCGTCACAGATTAGAAGAAAAAGTGCACAAAAACAATCAAACAATTAAACAGCACGCAAAAGTAATTATTAGTGTTGCCAGTCAGTGAAAAAAAAATATACAACAGTGAAAAAAATGGCAACACTAATAATTACGAAAAAGTTTATAGAAAAAAAGACAAAAACCGTGCAAGAAAAAAATTGTGCAAAGCGAGAGAGAGTATTACACTAAACTCACCGAGTCTCCCGTTTGAAGCGAAAGGTAAATCCACAAGGTATAATCCACAATAAACGTTGAAATTGCAATGAAATAATCCGATTTTCTATTTGAATCTGGTAAAGATAGGTTTTGCAGCACAAAATTCGTACCTTATTCAAATAGAATATCATTGTAACGAAAAACGGTCGTATAGTTAAAACGGCCATGCCAGTGCTAAAACACTGGTAGGAGGGCTGCTTTCGCAATGTTGAGGAGCTGTACCAGTGCAAGGAGACCAGGGACACATGGTGACAGCATCTACGGACGGCACAGCAGGGTGCCTGGGGCAACAACAGGCGGTATTTGTAGGGGGGGTGGTATGTTGTTCGACGATATTCGTCCGAAAAACGACCAGTTTTCTTGTTCAAAAAAAATTAAAAAAAATTTTTTTTTCGGAAGTTTGGACTTCAAGATGAATTTCGACAGTCTCTACGTTGCTCGTCGTCACTTCCGGTCACATTAAACAGTACAAATAAACTCGGTTTGATTTAAAAGTCGAATCGCGACGTTAAACGTACAATTCGCAGACGACGTTTTGCGCACGGCAGGAAATATCCTCATTTCCTTACCGCGCCGCACACGCGACGCACCGCTGCTATCCACGGGGTTCCACTTACCATTTGCAAGAGTAATTATCTTATTTAGAGTTGATGATTTGTGAAAATATTCCGCCAAAGCGGTTTTTTTTTTTTAGCCTGATACACGTATACCGGATATCCGGCCGTACATAATAATGGTAAAAAATAGTATTAATGAAACGTATCACACTTATCAAATTACATACATATTACATATTTATATATTTACATATTGACAATTTACATATTTACATATTTACAATTTTATATTAATGACGATTATAATTTAATTCATTTAATCTTTAACAGATGATGACTGAAGAAAATTCGGTGGAGTTGAAGGGTGGTAAAGTTTCGAAGGTGAAAGTCAAAATCTGCATGGAAAAATGTCTCCCACAAATAGAAGACCTGCTTTTATAGAATTCAGGTTTTTATATAACTACTTTATGGATAATTAAATTATTGAGTCGCTGTAATGCACCTTGTAGCGTATAATTGAGGAGGTAAATATAATTGAAGAAATAATTACAGTACATATGAATTGAAATTGGGAAGTAATTTAAATTTATCGTATATGTATTCGAAATCATATTTGACAATCATTTTTCTGATATATAATTTGAATTTTGTTTTGACGATCCATAAAATTTTCCTGACGAATTCGTCGTTATTCCACATGTATTTATTTTGAATATCCAGTTTGCGTTTTGCATAATATATTTCGCATTTAGTTATTGTTAATAATTTTATTAGAAGTATCTCGTCTTTTTGGGCGAGATCCGTTTTATTGTATAAAATTAGGGAATCGTTTCGATTATAAGTTTTAAACGATATTTTGTTCGCGTATTTATGTATCGCGTCTATCACCATGCTTATTACATAACAAGTGGTTAAAATATGAGAATAATTATCGTCTTTATTTCTACAGAATTTGCAATCATGGATGTATATAATATCACCATGTTGAGGGCGGATATTTCTTGTTCGAAACCAATCACCATGAGGTAGGAGGTTCCGTGCAATTTTATATGCGATATCGCGATCGACGTTGGAGAAAAAGGGTTTAATCGTTTTTGATTGTAGATTTATATATTTCCATGGAATAATTTTATTATTTAATTCGATATTATGAATCGGTGTAATTTGGGCGATTAATGCGTTATAAAAGTCTTTTATTTTCCCATTTTCCCAATTATAATCACAACGTTTCAGTTTATAATATGCGTGTCGAACGTCACGATAGAATGGATCGGGGAAAGCCGCGTTTGGTAGGCTGTTACTATATAATATTTTATTTAGGGAGCACATAGTTGAGCCTAGATTAAATCGTGCCCATTCATGCCATAGTTCCGTTATTTTAGTTATATGTTTTAGGCGATATAAGCGAGCGGCTTTGAGAGCGTCTAATTTCGTTTTAATGTCCGGAAATTGAAGTCCACCATGTTTATACGAAGAAGTAAGTTTTATTCTTTAAATCATTTCCATTTTATAGGGATGCCATACAAATTGATAAATTTCCGAATTAATTCGCTGAAGGGTCGCCTTATTCATGGGAAGAATATCTCCTACCCATGTTCAATTGCGGTAAGATTAAATTATTAATTATTGTTTTTTTACCATTTAGAGTTAAATGACGACGTTTGTTTATTCGTAAAGTATTAATTATATGATTTTTATATTTGTCCCCAATTTTGATCTATACATTCATGTGAAAAGGCGAAGAATATACCTAGGATTTTAATAGTTTCGGCAATTTCGATAGATGGATAAGATCTGCGCAGGGTATAAATAGATAAATTATCATTACTTATTACCTTGGTTTTTACTAAATTTATTTTTTGATCCGATACTTGAGCATATTCTTCCAATTCTTTAAAAATTTCGGGAATTGACGAATTGTGCCCAGATAGTATAGTTAGATCATCGGCATATTGCTCACATTTAAGTTCGATATTATTTAGTTGATACCCGATTATTTTATTATTATAGTGAAGTTTACGTGTTATTATTTCCATGGAAATAAAAAAATAGTACCATACTTAGGGGACAACCCTGTCTTATTCCCCGTTTAATATGAATTTTAGGGGTGAATGCGCCGTTAACCTCTATTCGACTGTTTACGTCGTTATATATAATACGTATCCAGTTAATAAGGGTTCGGGGTAAATTTAATTTTAGACATATTTGTATAATAAATTCGGGGTTAGTACGATCGAAAGCCTTTTCAAAATCGATCGCAATTGTCGTGAGAGGGTGATTAAAATGTTTTGCGGAGTTAATTGCTGCTTGAATATTATACATGGCATCATTAATTTTTCGTCCTTTGATGCCGCATTTTTGGTTTTTACTAATTATTTTATTAATGATTAAGTCAAAACGATTACTTATTATTTTGCTAAGGATTTTATAGTCGCAGTTTAATAAAGAGATTGGGCGCCAATTTGTTAAGTCCGTTTTGTCACCCTTTTTATATATAAGTTTAACGATCGCTGTTTTCATGCTATTAGTTAAGGTTTGTTTTAAATAGATATTATTATATACTTCTTCTAAATCATATTTTTATAATAGGAAAGAGTTTTTTATATAAGAGGTATGTGAGTCCGTCACTTCCGGGGGTGCTGTTATCACGCATATCTTTAATAGCATTTTCAATTTCTAATATATTTATTGGTTGCGTTAATATGGAGAGTTCATCTTCGAAATTTATAGGATCGATGCAACGTAGATAATTATCAGGATTGATGGTAGATGGTGAATTTCCCCACAGTTCGGTATAGAAATTTACAATAGCTTTTAGAGTGGTTTTAGGATCAGATGTTAAATTTCCCTCATTATCTTTAACTCGAAAAATGGTATCTTTTTTTGGTGCGATTTTTCAAAATCAAAAAAATTTTTATTTGGAGATTCTTCGTTTGTAATAAATTTGACCTTAGAGCGAATGATGGCACCCGTATTTATAGAAGATTCGTATATATTTATATTATGTTTAATGATAGATATTTTTTTGTTTCTAGATACTGTCTCCAGTTGGCGCTGGAGATCAGATAGTCTTAAAACAGCATTTACGTAATTTTGTTTTTCCCGTTTCGATTTTCCGTATGAGTAATCTATAGCGATGTGTTTAAGCATTTGTTTGCCGTCATCCCACCAATTTTAGGATGTTACTATATTTACGTTTTTCATATGTCCAGTTTTTCCAGAAAAGGGCCATTTTATCAATTAGATCATTATTAGTTAATAAGGAGTTATTTAGTTTATAAAAAGACGGTCCCCATTTTTTAGAATTTTCTATATTAATCGAGAGTATGGGACAGTGGTTATGGTCGGAGAAGAAGTTTCGGACATGAATATATCGAGTTGCGAAGCTATTTAAATTTTTACTTATATATATGCGATCGATTCGTGTCGCCGTGGTGTTAGTTATGCGTGAGTAATTAATTTCGAGTTTATTTAATTTACGAAACGCATCATTAATGGCTTTATCTTTTTCCAGGGTACGCCAGGCTCGACGATCAGGTTTGGAGCGATGATCAAAGTTTCCTTTGATGTCAAGGGGATTTAGAAGCATATTAAAGTCACCCAGGATTATCGAGTGAGTATATTGTGACGTGATTATATTTTCGTTAATTAAGTTGATTAATTCGCTGCGTTTATTTCTATTTAAATTCCCACAGGGTAAGTACGTGTTAATAATATTAAGTTGTAGATTGCGATTGGTAAGGGTTATTTTATGGATCATATTTTCAACAAGTATAGTATGATTAATAGTAAACGAATTTGATATATGATTTCGTACATATATCGCAGTACCATGATTGCATCTATTTTGTGTGGAATTTGCTATGATAGTGTTAAAGAAAATCGTGTATGGAGATAGAGATTGTAATCGTGAAATAGTTAGATTGTCCACACGGTGAGTCTCTTGTATGCATAAGATATCTATATTATTTATTTCTATATAGTTGTTTATATTATTTATTTTACATTTTAAACCATTAACATTAATGGTTGCTATATTTAATGGATAAGAATTAATTATTTGATTATCTATTTCATGTCCATCCATTGCAAATTAATAGTATGGACCGATGTTGAAAAAGTATGTATTAATTGTTTGTAGTTCTTGTTGGTGTTTAGGAACACTATTGTTGAGTATCTTCGAGTCTTCTTTTTTTGGGTGAGTTATCCTTGTTAAAGTCAAAAAATTGCGTTTTTAGTTCTTTGACGGTTCTTTGTATGTATGGTGGTGGGTTGGTGTTTGGGTTTTCTAACGTATTCTTTGTGTGCTTTATTGATAACATAGCACGCCGATTCCGGGGAGTTGTCTGTCGACGGTGCAGATGATGTGGTGGGGGGTTGTTGATTTTAGTTGAAGTTTGGAGGGTACCAGGGTTATCGAATGGTGTTTGTTGGGTCGGAGGTTAAATTTTCCATTGGCTCTGCCAAATTGTTTGAGTGATGAGGTGCTGGTGTT
>CH003037.1:105494-130305 GCA_000149265.1 Ciona savignyi
GTTCTACAGTTTTGTATTGATTCATGATACTTAACAAGCAATTATGTCATTTCGTACTTTTTATAAGAATCCATTTGATACTTTTGAAGTCATTCCATTTATGTTTAGAGGTTCCAATGTTGAGCGGATAGGATTCAATGTTTAGTAACTCTTCATTGGATCCATCCATTTTGACAAAAGTGACATAAATTGATGTATTTTATAAATGTGTTGAGTGTTGTTGGTGCTAAGAGCACTAATTGTTTACGGATGTTTGTCCGTGGAGTCTCTTTCTTTTTGAAGGTGAAGCGTTCGATTTCGTAATGTCAATTTCAATTCGTTCTATCGATCGTCTTAAGGGTGGGGGGGGTTTGTTGAGTGCGGTAGCGTATTTTCCTTAGTACATGTTCTTGGTTAGCTTTATCAATGATTTTTTCAGGTGATACATTTTTGGATGAGGAGTTCGAGTCGGTTACTATTGGAGATGCCAGGTTGTCATATTGTGAAGTTGTTGGTGGATCGGATTTTCGAGAGTTGAGGTTTGAGTTATTTTCTTCCGGAGTTTCATAGGAACTTAGTCCTTCTGTTGGTGCGCCTGCAGGTTTCGGTGTTTCGTTTTTGTTTGCTTTTGGTGTGCGGGGTGGTTTTTGTTGTTTTGATGGGTGAACGGGTGGTTGTTTTTCTTTCGTTGGGTTCCTTTGTTTTGGGTAGTTGGAGTTTCTGTTTCGGATTCTATGATTGTTGTGTCTTCTTCATCTTTATTTCTTTCATTTTGAAGTATATTGAAAGGGTTATGTGTTTCAGTGGGTGTGTCTGTAATATATTGTGCTGCTTGTTTGTAGGTCTTTTTGGGTTGGATCCAGTTAAATTGAGATGGGTTGGCTGGTGTTGTTCTAACCATGAGTGGTTGTTAAATAAATTCCTCACTTGCCAGTAGTGATTTAATTGTTATTTTTTTTGTATTGACAATGACGAAGAGAAAAAAATTTGACTCTTCGGGTAATCAGATATCAACAGGTTAGCCCAGTTGGGCATTAAAACCACTCAACTTTGGGAAACATTTGCTGGTGTCGTTTGCAGTCAAAAGTTTAGTCAATTCTCATTAATCTCTTCTCTTTTTAAGTATTTTGCAAAAAAATAGTAATCCTAACCTAATACATTGAATGAAATGAACTTATCTTTTGACCAGAAAATCAGTTCTGGGAAGGTATATGCCTAATCATAAACTCTAAACCCTTGAAGAAAAGGCCATTTTAGTACCAATCTTTGCATTGCAATAGCGTCCTTGGAAACCGGGCGGTGTGAATGTGGTGTGCATAGGTGAGTCGCACAGCCGCACAAGATGACCGCAGCCGCGCCGCTTACTGATTGGGGATTCCCCGCCCGCAGCCGTAAAACTTGTCATGTGTGCATCCGCCTTTACAATATAACGGCAATCATCAACGCAACAAATAGATTTTCCAAACAAACGTATATAATCGCGGTAGATTTCGAGAAGGCTTTTGATCGTGTAAACCACTTATTCATATTTAAAATCCTCGACAAATTAAATTTCCCTAAAATATTAATACGATGGATAAAAATACTTTATAACCAAATTACTAGCCTAATAGAAGTCAACGGCGCCCTCCCGCGACAAGTGGAACTAAAACGGGGCATCCGGCAGGGATGCCCATGCAGTATGTTACTCTTCCTACTAGGAGTCGAAACGCTAACAAGAAAAATCCTCAACAACCCGCAAATTAAAGGTATAAAAATTGGCAATATAGAAACGAAATTAGAACAAACAGTACGCTGATGATCTGACGTTATTCCTCGCAAACTCTATTTGAATAAGGCAAGTTGCGATTTTTCCTGCAATATCAAATAGAAGTGTTTGACCTTGGATACTTTGGATATATATTATTGGATTTATCTAAAGCAAGCAAGATCCCGAAAACACCAGGTGATTCTAATTTAGCCTTGCTTGAGTCAACACCGTGTGATTATTCGCTCGTTTAAATATTCACCACTAGATTTACTTGCACTTTGTTTTTTGACGATTACGATTAACTTTCACTAATTAGCGTCGGTAAAAATTTTTTGTCTTTTTTTCTCAGTGTTGCCCCCATTTTTTTTGAGTAATTAGCGTGTTTTTTTAGGCAACACTGTTAATTACCCGCGCTTTGTAATAATTGTTTTTTGTGTGTTTTGTTTGATTTTCACTGTATTTTTGCCTATTTTCTGCTGACTTGGCGGATTTTTGGTGCGGCGAAGCCCTACCCAAATTTTCCACATTATAGCGCCCTCTGGTGACCGTCTAGCTCACCCAAAATTTAAACGCCTTCTGTTTGTGGTCTATTTCATTGTTCAATACATCGTTAACTGTCGAGTTGTGGACCTCCTGTAAATAACAAAATAATAATAATTAAAACACATCTATACACAAAAATTCAAAAATGGAGAAGATGATCGAAATCGACCAACCCAGCAAAAGATCCATAACGATTCAACTTACCGGAGGTGTGGAACACATTTCTGTTTCCACTTTCATGGAATTATTCCAACCAGGCGCCCCTCTCGAAAAAATTAAGCACATGGTCGAAGGAGTGATCACAGAGTCTTTCAAAGATGTCGCCTTCCTGTTGACCCTCAAAACTGAATTCGGCGAACCTGAAAATATAATGAATTTAATTGGAGAATTCGAAAATAATATAATCAACTATACCTCGGATTCTGGATCAACTGTAAGAATTCGAGCAAAATTACCAACACCACCCATGGAAGTAGTATCGATCAACCCAGTACCGTGCTACATAGACCAGGACAAATTAATTAATATATTGGAAAGAAACAGATGGGGAAAAATTGCAAAAACAGAATTTGGATTTCACAGAAACTTTCGAAATATAAAAAATGGATGGCTGAACATATATTTCACGAAATTAAATACGAACAATGTCCCTAAAGTCCTAAAACTTGGAGGAAAGTGGCTAACAGTCACTCGGCCGGGAGAAACGAACTTGCCCCTATGCCGCTTTTGCAAGGAGCGGGGACATCTTCAAAACAAATGCCCCAAAAAAGGATTCTGTGGGTTCTGCCAAACTTACGGGCACATAACTCGTTTTTGCAGAACCAAAACAAACAACCAAAACATTCGACCAACCCCAACCATCACCAGCAACCAACCAACACCGAACAGCAACCATCCACCAACAACAACAAACAGAAACGACCCTACACCATATGCAACCAAAACATACTCAGAAGCCATCACTGGTGAAATAAATATGGGCCCAGTAAATGCCGGAGAAATCTTAACTGCCAACCAATTTGCAGTTCTAGCCAACATAGACCCCGATCAAAACTTTGGTAATACAATCATCCAAAGCCACAACTCACAAGAATTTCCAAATTTGGCACCAATCAAACTCAACCACACCCACTACACCAAAACCAAAAAGAAACCCAAAGACCCGGCGAAACATTATTATACAAAAAACAAACTCCACTCCAAACTCCCAAGAATTCAATATACTTACCACAACGGAAACTGTAAATGATCAAAACAAAAATACAGATACCCCCCAGAACTTAAAGCAGCCGAAAACGAAATCCACACCAATCCCCCACAACTCAAACTTCTCTACCCCTATTGAAACGAACAAAACAAAAATCGACCAAAACAAAAATTCGGAAACAGAAATCATTTCTCACCAAACCCCAACTAGCAAAAAAGAAAATATTGAAAATTCAACTATCTCACCTGCAGAATCGTGCTCGTCTTCCACCTCAACATCGGATACCGACAGCCTTCAGGAGAGCTTGTTGGTAATAGAAGAAGCACATGACAATCTTTTCGGGAAAGAAATGACCCAATATCTTACGACTGAGGAAACACCTCCGCGTAATGCTGAATCGTCTGACTCTAGCAACCCTCCAGAAGTCCAAAGGACAGTAGCCTCTCTGAAAAAAGTATTCATAAAACAATCACCGGCAAAAAAGAGAAAAACTTACCAATGAACTTATACACAAATCATTAACAAACTATATTCAATGCAAACATGGAATGTCAATTTTCTTTACCAAATAAAATGGAGTGCATAGTAGAACAAACTACATCTATTATAATTGGAACAATCAACATAAATGGAATTAGAAACAAAGCCCAAAATATTACCAATTACATGCACCTAAACAAAATTGACATTCTATGTATACAGGAGGTTCATGCTACGACGCCCAATTATACCGAGAAAATTGAAAGTATGACAGGTTCAAAATTCTTTACCAACACAATCACGGATATTGCCCATAATTACAAAACATTCAGAAGAGGAACCGGCATACTTATTAAGAATCATATTTTATCTAAATACAATATAATACATAACATAATAATAACCAACCATATACATAGTGTTACTCTATATGAAAAAAATAATATAATTAACGTATATAACATATACTTAACGTCTGGTGCGAGGTGGCCCAATCTCATAGAACGAAAAAATCAAATTGATTATTTACATAATGCATTGGAAAATAAGATAAATGAGCAAAATTATCTACTCGGCGATTTCAACTTTATATTATCACCGACCGATAAACAAGGGAAATTTGACCCGAAAAAAAATCTCGATAGAAAGAAATGGGAAATATTACAAAATGAATTTTATCTAACGGACGTTCACCTAAAAATTAAAAAGAATAAAATCATATTTACCCGCATAACTCGAAGCAAATCCTCCCGCATCGATCGCATCTACGCCAACGAATTAGCGCTTAAGAACGTTGTCGGCATCGAATATATCGGTAACTTTTTTTCCGATCACAACAATTGTCCTGCAATAAAAATAAATTTAATATCGAATAAACGGTGGGGTCCATCCTTTTATAAAATGAATAAATGTATAATAATTAATAACGATATAATGGATATAATCAATATAAGATGGAACAATTGGCGAAAACAAAAACGTAAATTCGGGAAGATAGAAGAATGGTGGGAAAAGGGAAAAATTATGGTAAAAGAAGAGATCCAAGAGTGCTCTCAAAGAATTCGTAGGTATGAAAAGCAAAGATATTTTTCATCCCTTATCAAAATAAAACAGATGGAAAATAATAAGAATATCCTTTCTGATAATATCAACCTAATTCAGATAAAAAATAACATAAATAATTTTAAAAAAAAGTTGAATCGTGGGGCCCTTATTCGATCTAAAATTAAAGAGATAGAAAGACAGGAAAACCCAACCAGAGATTTTTTTCAGTACGAAAATAATAAACAAAAACGTGAAGCAATTTATAAGATAAAAATAAATGACCGGTATATAACGCAAACCCCCCAGGAAACAATAATGGCAACCTATAACTTTTATCACGAGTTGTGGGGCCAAATACCGGTAACAACGAACCAAAATGAATATTTAAAAGGGATAAAAGCGATAGATTTAGATAAAGAAGAATATAAAATACTTAATCAACCCATTAACGCTTCTGAAATAAAAATAGCCATTAATAACCTCAATAAAAACAGTTCTCCAGGATGCGATGGAATAATTCCCGATTTTTATCTGCAAATGGGAGAACCAATAATAAACGACCTGTGTGAAATTTTTAACAATTTAACTTTTTCCAATAAAATGCCGATATCTATGAGAACCGGAATAATTAAACTAATATATAAAAGGGAGATAAATTGGACTTACGTAACTGGGAGACCAATTTCCCTTTTAAACACTGACTATAAAATTTTAAGCAAAATAATAAATAATAGATTAAGTATAATAATAGATAAAATAATAAGCAGTAACCAAAAATGCGGAATAAAAAATAGGACAATTGACCAGGGCATCTATAACATTCAAAGTGCAATTGAATCAGCAAAATATTTTAATAAAAATCTCACCGTAATGTCCATTGACTACGAAAAGGCATTTGATAGAATAGACCATGATTTCATTTTTCAAATATTAAGCAAACTTAACATCCCCAAATATCTAATAAATCTAATAAAAATTCTATATAAAGATATACAAAGTAAAATGGAAATAAATGGAGCATTTACCAAGCCAATATTAATTAAACGGGGCATAAGGCAAGGATGTCCCACCAGCATGACCTTGTTTTTAATAGGTGTAGAAATATTAACACGTAAAATTAATTTAAACAATAATATAATAGGATATAAACTAGGGCACATAGAATATAAATTAGAACAATATGCAGATGATGTCACAATATTAATTGGTAATAACTCCTCACTACCCCATATCCAAAAAGAATTAATCAATTATCAGAAAGTATCCGGTCAAATAATTAACCAAAATAAAACTCAATTCATGTCCAATGATCCTTGCATAAATCAGAGTATCAATGCTATAAATATGGGTCAAAATAATGTTAATGTAATAAAAATTTTGGGAATTTATTTTAGCTTTAAATATAACTGTAATAAAAAAATTGGGAAAAGGCAGAACTAGGAATCCAAAGAGCTCTTATTATTCATAGTCAAAGAAAACTCACCTTAACTGGAAAATGCTCCTTGATCCATGCAATAATAATTCCCCAACTCATCCATCCTGGAAAACACATAATTATATCTAAGCAAAGTATTAAAAAAATAAATGGACTCATTTTTAAATTCCTATGGTCCAGTAAAATAGAAAAAATTAAGCGTACAAAATTAATAGCACCCATAGATTCTGGCGGCAGAAACATCCCTGAAATTGAAAGTAAGGTAATAGCGGCAAAAATGTGTCGATTGTATGAACTGTCGAAATTAGAAAAAATTGAAACATTATGGCATGAATGGATACGGTTCCAATTGGGGTCCACTATTAAATTATTAAATTCTAAATTGTATACAAACTCCCTACCGAACGCATCCGAGCCCAACGCCTTACACAGATTAATACGCCATAATTATTATAAATTAAAGCGAAATGATTTTGAATTTACTACTAACAAACTATACCCGATTTATCAAATATTAATAAAAGAAAAAATAACGGCAAACTTAATAGAGGTCAATGATTGCGTAATTCCATGGAATAAAATAAATTTAAATGACAATAATGTTAAACAATACTTTAATAACATAAGAAAGAGATAATAACTATAAAATTGCGAATAATGCTTTTTTCTTTGGGGAATTTTTCAAAACTCGATCATGTAGTAATATATATAAAGGCAAAGTGATTAAAAGAAATTGTAAATTTTGTCGTGGCCCAACGGATAGTATTAAACATATTTTTACCGAATGCCCTATCATTATACCTATACTAAATTATTTAATATACCAATATAGTAACAAAATATTCTATCATAAGACTAAGCTAACTAAATCACTTATACTATATAACTGCTCTGATAGACTACAACATAACGAAATAGGAGCTATTAAATTATTAACTATCGCTAAACTAGAAATAATTAACTATAAAATACACTTAGATTTAAGAAATACTTATTTATGGAACAACATAGAATTTACCCGGAAAACCCTCTGGATTGTCAAAAACAAATTCAAAATTTTCATCCGGAAATTGTGCTTGCAACAAGGTTGCGAACGTGTTATCACACAACTTCAAATTTTACCTGAAATTGATATAAATAAAATTTGAAGCTTGGTATATTTTGGTTATTAATTTTTGCAATATTAAAATGTAATTAATAAACATTAACATGTAATAAAGAATTTCTTACCTTTTTATTCGCTCGAGGTACTGCAAAACGTTTTGTTGACATTCACAGATGCAACCACTTTATCTTGCGTTGACTCAAGCAAGGCTTTTTTTGAATCACTTAGATTAGAATCAATAAAATATAACTAATACTATCAATCAAAATATTTCATAAATTACCTTTACTGCCGATCTTCTTTATAATTCCACAGACAACAATCAATAATTCTTGAATTCAGCAACATCTCGTCTTCAAAATAACATCGCCCCACCAACTTCATCATTGCTTCTGTAATATATTAATGTGTACAATCAAATGTATTATTTTGCGTATTATTATGTAAATTATCGTGTAATTAGTCGCCCAATAAAAAAAAAAAAAAAAAAAAAAAAATCGCAAACTCGCTAAAACATACGCTGGACGAATTAAAACGGTTACGAACGTGCATCCGGCCAAAAAATAAATAACGAAAAAACTCAAATAATATCCAACGATCGACTACTAATAGAATACGCAAAAGCGAACATTTCAGAAGACGCTATCAATACGAAAATTAAAATACTTGGATTATTCTTTAGCATTAACCAAAAATGTATCGACGAAAATTTAATAAAAGCGCGGAACGCAATAAAAAATCTATTTTATAAGCATCGGGACCGTAAATTAACTATAAAAGGCCGTAATTTAATAATATATGCTCTTTTCGTACCCCAAATATTGACGGTAGCTAAACATATAATACTCCCAAAACATATAATAAAATAAATAAATACCTATATCTTCAAATTTCTATGGTTCCCAAGTAATATCGAGAAAATTGCGCGGAAAAAACTATTAGCACCAACTAGCGAAGGCGGACTGTACGCACCCGACATAAAAATCAAAATGCAAGCAGCACGTGCGTCGCGATTGTATGCCCTCATAGGAAATAATATAATCGACACCCCCTGGAAAGAATGGCTTCGCTATAACCTCGGCTCAACTATAAAACTAATAAACGAAAACTTATATACGAATCTAAAACCAAGCGCTAGCGAACCGGACGATGTACATGCGAAACTTAAACACGAATAATTAGAAATCTTAAACAAAATAATTTTGAATGGCAATCAAACAAACTAAGACCTATATACGACGCCCTAATAAAAGGACGTACGGTAACAAGAGAAATAATAAGCAATAATAAAATAATCCCGTGGAAGCAAATCACGCTAACAGCGAAAGCGATAAAACCGTACTTTAACAATATAGAACGCGAAATCTCGTACAAAATCGCACACAAAGCGTATTTCTTGGGCGACTGGATCTACAGTCACACCAACCGACGGCATACCAACTATGTAGGGACAACATCGATCATATCTTAACTGAATGTAAACCTATTAATAATATATTTAACGAAGCGGAAACTATCCATAATAATATATGTAATAATAATGTAAAATTCAATAAACAACTTATTCTTTATAATACGACGGATAGCGATGAACAATGCATCATCTTATATAAAAGTAACTGCAAATTTTGTAAACTATGTAGGGACAACATCGATCATATCTTAACTGAATGTAAACCTATTAATAATATATTTAACGAAGCGGAAACTATCCATAATAATATATGTAATAATAATGTAAAATTCAATAAACAACTTATTCTTTATAATACGACGGATAGCGATGAACAATGCATCATAGCATTGAAAATGACGAATATAATCAAAAGAGAAATATTGAAAACTAAAACCCAATTGGATATCCAAAATACGTATATCTTGGACAATACAGAATTCAAGCGAAAAACGCTATGGATTCTAAATACGAAAATAAAACGATTTTTGAGTAGACAAATTATTATTTTTGGAAAAAGAAAAGCGTATAGTAAATTTAACATTATAAACAACTACAAAAAAACTACGAATAACCACCCCTCAACCCCTCCCCTTTATATTTCATATTAATTTGTATTAAAGGCAATACTCTAGGTATCTTATCCTGGTATCCAACAATCTATTTGAATGGTTCCATGACAACTGAACCCCTTACAACTGAACCCTTTACAACTGAACCCTTTACAACTGAACCCCTACAATTAAGCCCCTTACAACTGAACTCCTTTTAACTGAACCCCTTTAAACTGAAACCCTTTCCAACTGAACCCATTTCAATTGAACCTCTTTACAACTGAACCCCCTTTTCAGTTAAAAGGGTTCTGTTTAAAGGGGTTCAGTTGTAAAGGGGTTCAGTTTTAGGGGCTCAGTTGTAAGGGGTTCAGTTGTAAGGGGTTCAGTTGACTGGTCACCATTTGAATAAGGTTGATGCTGCTAGAATAAGGATTTTTATAACTTGGCTTAACTTGAATATTATTGTGTACGGTACCTGAATCGGAAAAAGAAATGAAAGCAACTATGTTGGGAAAACTAGCTGTAATGGAAGAGGCAATGAAAAACATACAAGGCAAGCAAGAGATAATAGAAGCTAAGATTGATAATAAAAGCCCAGAGAATAAAAGCCCAGGCCCCCTGTGTCTTCTATTTCAGATTCTACGGTGACCGCGAGGGAGGTTGCTGAGATAAGATGTTCCTTGAACGGTCTTGAGGCGTCCATGAAAGAGCTAAGGGCCATGCTTCAAAGAACCGATGAGCGGATAGATGACTTGGAGCAGTACGGAAGAAGAAACTGCCTAGTACTACATGGGTGCCAGGACATCCCAAAAGATCATAGATTTCTAGGTTATGTATTAGCGATTTTTAATAAGCTTCACCTGCCTTTTCCTATATCACCAGCTCAGATTGACATTGCACACGTGCTGTCCAACGAAGAATGGAAGAACCCCGATCATCGTGAAGTTCGTCCACAGAATCGTTCGAAATCAAATCTTCGCTGCCAAACGACATCTTAAAGGAACGAAGATGGCTATCACGGAGTCACTGATCTTGGAGAAAGCCAAAGAGGCCTTTGGCTTTCGAATGGTGTGGACGAACAACGGAGTCATAAACGCAATGGTTAACGACAAAAGGCAAGTTATTAACAGACTAACTGACATTGCTGTTCTTGCTCGCAATTCCTCTTCCACCTTGTCCGGCCCGATGGTCTAGCGGTTAAGTGCGTCGCCTTTCAATCGAAAGGTTGCAGGTGCGAAACTGGTCGCTAGCTAGTCGGTTGTGTCCTTGGACAAGGCACTTTACGGACATTGCCTGAACCCAGCGGACTAATGGGTTCTACCAAATTGAAGGAACGTGTCTATCATATACAACACACTGCAATAGCTCCGGTAACCCGACCATGGGTGCGAGGTGATCTGACGATTGCCCGTGTGATAACCTCCTAGGTTTTCCCATTCACGGGGATAAACATGAATATCCTATCCTATGTCGGTGTCGGCTTTCATGGAACTATTTGCTCCTGGCGCTCCGCTCTCGGACATGTCTGAAATTGTAGATGGTGTTATCATGGATAAACTTTAAAGACATGCAATTTCTCATAACACTAAAAAAAATAAAATATCAAATTTGGAGGAAATAGACTTCCAAAACAATGAAATTAACTTCACTACCGAAAACGGCTCAACAATGCGGATACACGCGATGCTTCCCAAAAATAAATTGAACATAGTGTCGCTGCATCCAGTCCCCAGAAAGCGAACTAATTGAAATAATCAAAAAGTTCCAATGGGGAGAACCCAAAATAATACAGTACGGGACCCTTCGAAACTTCCCCAACATTAAGAACGGTTGGGTCAATGTTTCCATCGAAGGAGTTGTGGAGAATCAGGTTCTTCTGTGGTTGTTTTGCGTGCTTATAGCTGTAAAACTGAACCTGACCTGAATTCTCCAACTAATGAGACTCCGAATTGACTCCGTCTCGGAAGGTTTCTGAATTGCATCTTATAAGCTGATACAGTAAAACACATACACTTTAACTGGTTGCCTGAACATGCTCGGAACCGCGCCCGAGCAGGCGATTTATTTTCGGTCTTTATTCTAAAACGCGTTTTCGATAACAATTCATGCAAAGACTTTATACACGATACATCAGCTTGCAAAACATATGGCATGGGGATTATATCCCGTTGACACGCACAGGAAGTGAGGTACAAACGGGTTTTTAGAACAGACGCACGCAGCTGCATGCAATTATGACTTACTTAAAACGATTTAACTAAATTTAATATAATGTGCAACAAATATTACACAAGCCGCGAATTTGCTACATAGCTTCCTTTCCCCCCAAATTTTAAATTTTAAAAACTATTAATCCTCTATGGGATCTATACAAATTTTGTAGGAATTCGCGGCTTTCAAATGGTGGCGCGAAAATCATTTTTCAATAAATCGAATAGGTTGGGTCTCATCGATGGCGAAATGTGGATAATATCTGTAAAATAAACTGAACAAGGTTTTTTGTATAGGGCCTATGAAATAACTATCAGGTTATTCGCTAAGCTAAAGCATTGGTGGTCCATGCAGAGGGCAAAAAAATCAAACCAAAGCATTATTCAGACGCAAATCACGCTATAGACAATAGACATAAAAACATACTCGTATAAAAAATAGTCGGCGTGGAGCATCCTCGACACGCAATAACATACCCAGTAGACACAAAATACTCATATAAAATAGGCCACTCTAGACGATATTTTATTACGGATAATAGTTTAAGCGCAACCCTAGCAATTATCTTCGATTTAGCGAAATGATCACTGAAAAATAAACGATGTTTTTTTAATTTTAGGTTCAAATATTCAATGTTAATAATTAATACCAATGTATTTACTAAAACACCACATGTATTTTTTCCATGCGAATAAATGAAACAGTAAGCCTGCTAGAGCCTGTAACTGAACTAACTGCGCAACAAAACATTAACAATCAAAATATCAAATACGGACTGCCTGGCTAATTGTCGAAGTCTGCTTTTTTGGCCAAGTCTAACAAAGTTTGGTCGATGTACTTCTTTGATTTCACCCCTGAAAATTGAGTAACAGATTGTTGTTTACGCTTTGCTTGATTCGGACGTCGAATCTTTGAACCACTAAGAAAATGTCGTACTGCCTCCTTACCGTCATAGCTGGCACAATCCTTCCCCTCTACTTTAATACGCAGCAAGTCGGTCGGTCAACGTTTGTTCTGACAAACTTGCTCTCCAATCTGTCTCAACTTGGCGCATGTGGGGAAATAGCTGTTCCAATTTGGCATTTGAAACTGGTAGGCTGAAGCATAATTCTACTAAAGAACGCGACTTGGAAAACCGACCTCTCCATGTTTCTATGTAATCAATGGATTCAATTTTTAAGTACGTCTTCGCGTACTCTATCACAGACGAAAATTCTGCCTTTATTTCTTCGATCGCACATTCTGCATTTTCTAACGGTTGACGAAACTGTGTTGTCAAAAGATCAATTTCTTTATCAGCAAACGAAAATAAAACAACATTTCTCCTCTCCTTTCATCTAGGTAAGCTTTCCTGCTGCTTAACTCAGCGTGCAGCACAAAATGTGATGCATGTGTTAAAAACACATTAATACATCACACTGATCAATAAATTGTGTTTATGTCATGATAATCACCTTTAATTCGTCGCTACACATAGCAATACTGTCTACTCTACTTGCTACTAAACTAGGGAAAATACACTTCTGTGCATTAAAGTCGCGTATGCCCAATTTTCCCACTGGTAACACAAAATTCCAAAAAGTTTAGTGGCACACCTGGGAGGGGAAATCTTAAACGGCACACACAGTTTGAGTGAGAAACACTGGGTTAATTAAATCAATGGGCGATTTGGCGTACAGCGAGCCGAATGAAACTAAAGATGAGATAATTAATGTACCTGGTATTAGTCAATGGCCTTAAAGAAAGGCGGCTAGCCCCCAAACCGGTTAGTATAAATTACCGGCGAGAGTTTTGGGCCGCCTCTAAAGTGGTAATCAGAGAAGGAGAGCAAGCCCAACCCGCCCAAGTAATGCAGCTGGAATTATTGGCCAATGCGTCACATCGTGGTGACGAACGGCTTAAAAACCAACATGGACAAATTGGTGTATCGACGTTGACAATATAAAGAAACAGATGGTCCGACAGGAGAGGTCATCCGAAAATCATACTCACCAGTATCTACGGTCAACACGGAACCGCCCAGAAGTTCGACCCCCATATTCCGAGCAAGCGGAAGAAATCGTAAGTGTTTCGCTTGCGGCACCTTTGCCCATATACGTTCCCAATGAAGGCGAACAAACATTATGGATGGTCAGGCTGTGGTAACTAATCCACCCGTAACTCACCCGTAACTCGCAGAAAGAGATTTTAAATAGGCGGGAGAAAAGAATTTATATGCCTTAAAACCTTACATAGTAGCTAGCCGACAAGGACCTTCAACCGAATCGATTTGTGACAATTATGGTTGGTGAAACAGTTCTTTTTATGTGTGCGCTGGTGGATGCTGGGGCCGATATAACGTTGATGATAAAAAAATGCTTTGACAAATGCATTAAAGGCACTGGATAAAGTAACGTTCTACCAAATAGTTATCGTATGGTTGGAGCCAACGGTAATTGTTTAAATGTGGCCGGTACGACCGAGTTGTAGATAGTGCCATTCTATTTTAAATTAACCGAAATAAAAAAAAATAAAATTAAAAGAGTATTATTTTAAAACTAATTTAAATTAAATTTAAAAAATAAATAATAATTTAAAACAAGGTTAAACAAAAAAATTTACTTTAAAAAAAAAATTATTATTACAAAAATATTTACTTTAAAAAAAAAAAAAAAAAAATTATTACAAAAAAAAATGTAATAAAAAAAAATTAAAAATAAACGAAATGAAATTAAAAAAACTGCGTAGCCTAGGCGTACCATTTTCAGTGTTTCCCGATTTATTTTTAATGACTTCTAAGGTCATTTTAT
The DNA here is from genome assembly GCA_000149265.1 of Ciona savignyi. Taxonomy (NCBI): domain Eukaryota; kingdom Metazoa; phylum Chordata; class Ascidiacea; order Phlebobranchia; family Cionidae; genus Ciona; species Ciona savignyi. The sequence continues at coordinate 120,045 of CH003037.1, forward strand.
TTGTTGTTATAAAGTCAGTTTTCGTGACAGCTATGTATATGTTTTTAAGTTGTGAGATTTATTCTACTTATACTCTTATTACTTACGCCTTTATTAGAGATATATTAACACCAAATTGTAACGTATGGACAATGAACCGAAACACTGATGATTTGCACATTGTTGTCAAAGCAATTCGAACCCCGGAGAACTGAGGTCTTCTCTTTAATTAACGACTACAATGTTCCAGCAAACATGGAGGTATGTATGTGCAACTGGGAAAAAATCTGAAATGAATATCCATCCAAACAAAACTATTCCCGATATGACTGACGGTGTTCAAGAACGGCTAGAAGGTTTCACAGAAAAGTACGGCTTACTGACTGCGAACTGCATCACCAATTGCCAGGTTAATCGTGTTAAGAAGGTAAGAATAGCAAACCTTTCCGATGAGACTGTTCAGTTGTGCAGTGGCGTGCGCATTGCGTCCTTGACTCCTGTATCGGGACAAGGAAATGCAGAATGCAACATCCCCGAAACATGGGTCCTACTTCGCAATTCAAAAACCGCAGATAAACGCACATGCTGCAAGCGGTACGCCGACGTGACTTCACCGAAGGAAATTTTATCCGTGCAAAGGAAGGAAGTTAATTACCGGATAGACACGGATGAGAACACTGGCAGGCCATTTCTGAAGGTATCAATATCTCTCACTCAGCTCTGCTATTGCGCGCATTATCAATTATTAAAGATTATTCAGCTGCCTTCTCTCCACCAGCAGATACGATCTTGGTCGTACGGACATAGTTGACGAGGTCACTAAAGTATAGTGTTATCCAATCCCCAGAAATGACGAAAGCTTGGACAAGATGACTGGTTTCGCCTACTTTTCAACGTTAGATTTAAAATCTGGTTATTGGCAGATAGATACCGATGTCACTGGAAAAAAACTTCTTTCGCTAGTAGTCACATGTGGCTATTTGAGTTTAACGTGATGCCTATGGGGGGGGGGGGAGGCTGTGCAATGCAGCAGGCAGTTTCCAACGATTGATGAGAATCGTCCTAAATGGAGTGTAATGGAGAGGTGTTTTTGGCGTACCTTGACGACATAATCGTCAATGCTCAAACCTTCCAAGATCACCTTGATAGACTTGGCGACGTACTTTTACGGATTGTTGCCACAGGGCTAACACTAAAGCCTACAAAGTTTTCTCTGTTTCAGCAACAAGTCAACTTTTTGGGGCACATTGTGTCTGTCCAGAGAAGGCATCTCATGCGATCCTAAGAAAGTTGAAACGGTAGCCGAATGGCCCGTTCCACAATCAGTAAAGAAGCTAAGAGGCAATTCGTTGGACTCACTTCTTACTACCGGAAATTCGTTAAAGATATGCAGCCGTGGCTGCACCTCTTCACAAGTTAACCGAGAAAAACAAACGGTTCACTTGGAACGACGAATACACATCACAGAAACGATGACTGACAGCATCACACATTCATTTTAGATGCGGATGCTTCAGACTGTGCGGTGGGCTGCGTACTAGGACAGATTATCGATAGAAAACAACAAACACGTCGTGGCATATGGCAGTATAACATTTAGCAAAGCTGAAAGACACTACTCTACGACCCGAAAGAAGCTTTTTGGCTGTAATACAACACGCAACGAAATTATTCCGTTGCTACTTGGTTGGTTCGAAATTTCTCCTGCAGACCGATCACGCGTCGCTTCGGTGGCTCTGGGAAGTTGAGAGAAATGTACAGACAGTGTGCGAGATGGGTAGAATACCTCTCGGAATACAACTTACCCTGCTTCACCGACCAGGCAAAAATCACGCAAACGCGGATGCGCTCAGTCGAATTTACGAAAGGGAGGGAGTTGAATGTTGTTATATTAGTAAAGTAAATGCGCCATAAAATAAGTAAGTAGCAGAGGTCGAACACGCAGAAGCCGCGGATAAATAATTTGTGCCAACACGGGCGTGCGTAAGTAAGGTGTTCAACTGAAATTACGACAGGAAGATAGATAGATCCACCATACATAGTAAATCGAGATGGGCATGAGGAAAGGGCTGGAATCAGCAGCTTGCATTTACAACAAAGCAGAGAGGACGTACAGCGGAAGACATATGCGCCAGGCGCAGCAAAACGACCTCGATATAGAACGCGGAGTAAGACCAGCTTACCGAAAAGTGAAAAATCATCCACGCCTTAGACCCGACATTACTGGAGTTTATTTCTCAAGCTAACAGCTCCACCAAGAAACCATTTATATTAAAACAAAGACACAAACTCAGCCGGAAGTAGAATTGGAACGAGTTCTTGTACCGGAAGCTTCGGTACAAGAAACCATAGCCTCCCTTTAAGCGTGCAGAAAACTACCTCCAAAGTGGCAGAACGATTTGTCCAATTAGAGAAAGTCTGTCGAAGACCACCATTCGTGCGCCACTGAAACCATCCAACGAAATGAAACCAATGCAAAAAAATCGAAATCGCCGTTTTGGGCCTTTGCCTCTGACAAGAAATGGTCATCAATACATATTGGTTGGATGTGACAAATTCACAAAATACGTGCGAGCTTGGTCGATGCGAAGTCAAACAGCAGCTGAAACCGCGAGTTTACTTTTTTCCCGCGGTAATTGCATCTTACAATGCCAGTCGCCATAAAAGTACCGGTTTATCCCCACACTACCTTTTAACTGGTCGCCCCAACCGTGAAAAAAACACATCCCATTGGGTGCAGCTGGAAGGCTTGCGCAATCGACTCTTGTTAGCGGAAGAGGTTGTAAGAGAAACTCTCCGCGAACAACGAGCTAGAATGGAGAAAACTTAGAACACAAAACAATTTGGTCCGCAAATCGAGGTCGGTGATAAGGTTGTATTAACAAATCCCGTAATTAAACAAGGAAAGTGTAGGAAGTTTAACCAACCATACAAGGGCCCTTTACACCGTGGTTAAAAAACAGGGAGACTTACAACACAACTCTCCCATTAGAGGACGACCATATTACACACCTGTGTTGACACACAGATAATAACCTATACAGATAGTACCAATATGCACAGCACCGATGATGCCGATGGAAGAATCGCCACAAGCAGACCCATTAGAAATAGATAACTCCGATGTGGCAGTCGGAAATACATACAGAGGGGGGCGTCTTCGGAGGACGACGAGAGGTCCAACTGATTACCACGATAAGGAGCACTGCCCGTCACCCCCCTCGTAAACACTCGAAACTGACACGCGAAATACCCACAGAAGTGGGTCAGAATTTGATCGGGGGAGGGAGTGAGTGCAACCCGTACGGGGGCTCGTTTGTTATATATCTTTACACTTTTAAGAACACCACCTTTTTACGCCTTTTGTTTGTTCCCTTCTATTTTGCACCTTTTAATCATTTTTATGTTGTTTGCTTATTTTAACGCGCACGATTTTATATCTCTTGGGGAATTTAAGTGATTAACGTTTGATCGTTCGTCTTTAATTAGTTTTATATTTGTTTCTTAAGATGGCGTATAACCAATTAAGACCTCTATGAACGAGTAGTACCCTCCCTCCATGAGTCATTGTTTTTAAACGAGTATTTTGCTGAGTAACAATGGTGGTGATTCCCCAATGTTTGTTTTGTTGAAAGCAGCATGTGCTAGGCTGCGCGCCGGTGTTCTCGTTTAGCTGTAAAGTTTTGTAATTGTGGAGCAGAGATTGTTTAAAAAATTTCCGACTAATTTGAACATAGTCAATTCACTATGCTCTGATGTGCCACCAGGTGCCTTAATTAAGTTAATGCAAAATAATTTCAAACTCAAATATCCATCTGAAAACTATATGTCTCTTTTACATCATATTTATTGTAGATTCACTTTGGAATGTAATAAAAACCCAACTCTTATAGATTTTACTGCACTAGGTCAAAATGTCTTAAGTAGTTCTGCATTTTTACACTTTGTTGACCAGGTTCACAACGCAGTAGACTGTGGCAGTGTCACAACTGTTGAAACCGTTCTTTCATTTGCAGTAAAACTTTTTGTTAAGATATTGAGTTTTGCTTTTACAAAAAAGTTGTTTCAAAAATTATCTATGCATTCCAAACAACAGCACTGCAGTTTACGGAAACATTTGAAAAAATTATAATGTGTTGAATCGTGTTTTGTATCTTTGTTATATATATGTATGTTTCTATTACTTGTTCATTGTTTCTTTTTCTTTGGTAGAGGTTCACTGCACACACTTGTCCACGCATTTTTGACTCCATATGTAGTATTACCGCCTTTAATTTGTTTAATTACTTTTCTTTGCGTAATGTGTTGGATGCCATAAGAAACTTGTAATACATCTGGGTTTTCGGATCTTCTACCAAGTTGTCTCTGAACAATAGGATCATACATAATAGAAACGTTATTGGAGTATACGCACAACAACTATTCACAGCTGCTATACACTCACTAAATTTCCAAAAAAAGCTTCTAAAACATCTTGCGTAAATGACCGCAAACAGACGTAGTCCATGGTTTGAAGTAGCCGTTTGCAAAGCTCAACCAAGTTTCTTGTTGTAAATACAATACCTGTTAGGGTAGCAGGTGCCATAAGACGTCGATGTTCCCCTACATGATTAGTCTTTACATCATCCTATTAGAGATTTCAAAACAGTGTGTTACTTCTGTTTAAACTTAAACCAGCATATATGCATATATACATAACCTTCCAACTTATTAAAGTTTTAACAAAAGTATTAAGCCAATCAAGTCTGGAATCATCGAATGTACGAATAGGATTAGCAGTGCCACAGTTCACAATATCAAACCATCTTGAATAAATTAAATAAAATTACATATAACAGCAATATTAAATGTTTAACCATACTATTAATGCTAGAAATCATGTGCATACTTAGAAAAAAGTAAGACAAATTCAGATGTCCCTTTAGCACCATCTATTTGAGATAAGCACTGACCAACCTTCCAACTCAGAACATCACGCGCAAGATGTCCTTCATCTAGCAAGATTAAGTAAGACATGTAAAAAATTAACCTACCATTAGCGGTAGGTACTATATAAAGATTGAAATCACACTATACTTTAGTATATGGATTTAAAAACATGTGGGCATCAGTAAGCTTGGTTCTGCTGAGTTTCTTGAATAGCAACTGGGTTAATACCAGGCATTGGCGAAATATAGTTTCTACATATTCATGTTTTGTCCATAAACAGTAGTTTTTCAGTAACAAACAAATTTATTCCATTGTATTACCAACCTATATCTTTTTATTGTGGACGTAGTGGGTAATGTCATCACAGCACTTGACCTCAGGTGTTGATAAGCAGCAGGCGATCGAGAGTATAATTCTATTGCCCATCTTATTAAATCTGGGTGGTATCTCCTTCCATTTGGTGACATTCCACTTTATTTACATACGTGGCCTTACTTTTCCATTTACACCATACATTAACTGCTCACCTACTACACAGCAATTAGGAGATCGTACAATGCATTGCATTGTTGCCACACATGTGCCATTCCATTGTAAAATGTAATGCTCTTGGCATTTTGACGTCTTTTTTTCTCCAATACCTTGACACAGTTGTAGACTTTGTGCATTACCTTAAGATTTAAACAAAGATTTATCAGTATGTACAAACGGTATCATGATGACTTCCATGGATTTTTTAAAAGTAGCAAAGCACTGAAAGCAGTTATACAAATACGTACTTAGTACAGTGTGCAATGTATCCAACTGTGGGTTACCAATGTCATACGCGCTCTGTGGTACCACCCAGCCTGACAAACTGATGTCGTCTAGTTTAGCTTCTGAACTAAACTGAATCCTTAGAAATAAACAAACTTTATTGCTTAGGCTTTATATATACAAAGTAGGAATGCTTTTTTACCATTTCTAAGTATGGTACTGGTACCCACCTAACTTTTGGTGACAACAAGTTCACTTGCTTATATTCAGCAATAAAATAGGTTTTCCAAGAGTAAAATATCCAATTTTCTGTGTAAAATAAAAAGTATATACTGGTACCTATTAATTTAAAAATGCAACACCATACGTACATTAGACATACACTACGATAAAAAAAAAACAAAGAACAAAAACTGATGAAATATACTCTGGTTCACTGTGACTGGTACCCTCTCAAACAGCACTCTGTTGTTTTATAATTTTATATATATATATATAAATGCTTTAAAATTTATGTTGTAAACTGTCAACATAATATATATTACCTTTCATTAATTCTGACAATTTACTAGCTGAAACTTCCAAATCTTTTACCGATTTATGTCTGAGCTTATCACTTAAACTTATTCGCATTTTTGGATCTTTTCTTGGTGGTCTCGAAAATGAACTCTTTTTAGGAATACATTTAAATGGTCTTGCACCGACTTTCAATACTTTTTTCTTTCCTTCATAAATTATATCACTTTCAGCAAAATGAGCTTCACAAATTGCAGCACTGAAATGCAAAATTAACTAGAGTTAAGGCATGCATGAGCCATTAGGATGTTGTATATACATATTATTTAAGTTTAAGACTGGGTCTGGTTTACACTTTGCTAATAAAATACTTGCAAACATAACCTGACACCACAATATAGCCTGATTTATATTTAATATTTTGTCCGCTCTTTTAGACTAAACTACACACTAAACTGCTCTTCATCACCAAAGTAAAATAAAGGATCAACTCAATTTTTATACCTTGATGAAACAAGTGAATAAAGCTAGTGCAAACAAAAGTCTTTGCATCACAATTGAGATAAGATGACATGTGGTTAAATTAATGGTATATTATGTTCTAACCCTAACTTTAATCTAAACCCAAAAATTTAAATAAAACAATTTAATTTAACAGTTAACCAATTTAATAGTTCAGCCCAAAGTGACTTTATCCTTTCTTCTCTTATTACTTCAAGGTCCCACTACGAAAAATTGAGTTGATTCTAATAAACTGACAGTTTAATAACTGTATACAAGTAAGCTATAGACTCACGACTCTTTATGTAATAGCTCTTTAATCCTGTCTCCCTTTTTGGAATCTCGCATACTTAATAGAAAATTAGTTAAAATTTTCCTATGTTCTTTTATTTCTTTACTCTTTGCTAGATCTGGCCTTTGCACACAAAACAGGGACCTTGGATTTTCCCACTTTGTAAGAATACGAACAGCCTGGAACTGAACAATTTCCAGGTGCCATTTTCGTGAATATAAACATAAAACACCTACTTCTTTCACAGTGTGACGTTATTTTTATAAGTAATAGATCATGAATTTAACAGAATAAGATTGAATGCCTGGAAAGGAAAGAAAATTTTAGATTGAAAGAACCAGATACCGCCGTATGTCGTAAAACATGCTATAGGCTTATTATCCTAAATTTGACGAACACAATAAAATACTTTACAGGATAAACTAAAGGGCTAAAACATACGATAATATATATGTTACGGTCACGTGTTTTCCTTTTTTTGTTTATTTTGCTCTCTTGTTTAAGTTGTACGTCACATCCTGTTTTAGTGCGTGTTGCGTGGAATCCTTGAGACCTTGGGGTCATTTCATTTTATACTAGGAACTAAGTGGTGGTCTAATGGGAACCATACTAATGTTAAAAGAGGTTTTTCTGTAGTGTACGGAAAATTATTATATATTTTGGCCGGAAATTTCAGGTACGTGTGATTTGATTATATTTTGTTTCACTGACGTACCTTTTGTTAATCATTTTATTATTCTGTTTTAGTTACCGCAATACAAGGACAACTATATTTTGCGCGTATCTGATCATAAAAGGCCAGGCTCGTACTTGGCTTAAGTACGGCCGCAACAATATATTACATTTATTTCAAAACAAGCCTTGTAGTTAGCTGCTTTACAGCAGAACACACAAAAGTGTCATCTGTGCGAAAGCGCCCTAGGTCGAGGTAATCATGCGGAACGTATTCGTGACGTCAAAAAGAAACAAACAAAGAGTGAGCTATCAATGTAAGATATCTATGATATAACAATGGTTGTTCCAAAATGAGCCAAGAAGCGATCGTGATGGTTGATAGATAATAGAATACACCACTAGATCATTGCTTATGCTTTTAAATAACTGTTGTAATAGGTGTAGTTGTGTTTTATGCTAATTACAACAATACAAGCAAGCTTTTTATGCTCAAAAGAGCCAAGAAGCGATGCCGATACACACTCGATTTAAAAGAGACGCGAAGCGATGGCGATGTTTGATACACTCCTGTGTTTATTTTATTGCTAATTACCGGTAGATTCAACTAATTTTCTTCTACATCTTTTGGAGAGATGCTACACTCGATCTTAGCTCAAAAGAGCCGAGAAGCAACGCACGCCAAAGGTTGATGCTACTTAGTAGCTCAATACAGCCGAGAAGCGACGGCGATGGTTGATACTAAACTTGATCTTAAGCCGAGAAGCGAAGGTTAATACTAAACTTGATCTTAAGCCGAGAAGCGAAGGCGATGGTTGTTAATAAATACTACACTCGATTTTATCTCAAACGAGCCGGGAAGCGAGATCTAAAATGAGCCGAGAAGCGATGACGATGTTTGATATTACACTCGTGTGTTGATTGCTAATTACCTGTCCCCGTCATCTTCATCCTTAGCTCTCCCGATAAAAAAAAACAATTTAGACTTTGCCACCTATTATTTGCTTTTATAACACTGTCGTAGCGATGCGACGCGTCTCGAGCACAAAAAAGGGGCCCAAGCCCGAGGGACCTAGTAGGGTGGGGGTGAGGGGTAAAAAATTATTAAAAAATTAAAATGTTGACGAGAACAAAATTATAAGTGATAATTTGTGCCGGGCCGGGGCTCTTCAATGTTCCGGCACTCGTCGATTGTTGGTTGGGTGATTTTGGGGGTTGTGTTTAGCCCCCGAAGTATAAAGTACTATGTTTCTTTTTAAAAAAAGAGGGTTGAGGGCGGAGAAGCTTCGGAAGGGAACCCCTGTTTTTGCTCAAGAGGAGCGTGGGGGTAGGTGGGCGCCCCTCCCGCCGCTAGGAGAGACGCAGGATTGGTTTCTCTAAGCTGCACATCCATCCTGTTTGTGTTGTGTGTATTGAAGAAGGATTTTCTTTTGTGATAAGTGCAATTTTATAAAAAATACTCTCTTAAAAAACAAAACAACAAAAAATCTGTGTAAAAAATGTGATAGATACAAAAATATATATAATGATATTTTTTTAGGCGAAATGCGTCTTGTGGATATAGAAAATTAATTAATAAAAAAGTGCTATATAAACAAATACTATTTACAAGTTGATGGTAAATCAAGGTTATAGGTCTTTTGGGTTATGGGTGAGGGGGAAGAATTAAGGGACAGAACACTTTTCGAAGTGCGATGTCGTTTTCGCATATTTTGCGAGGTGTCCACGGGCCGCAAGCATTTGCCACATGTTGTCTCGTACTCGTACACAAGGGCTCGATTGGGCTGAGCCAGCATGTACTTCTTTAGCTTGTCATAGAAAGGGCGTGCAGCTGAGGACATGAGCCAGATCTTAATGAGGCATACCAATTGCCCCGGAGTCAGTGGTCCACTGTAAAGGAGTTTAGTAATATGGTCTTTAGGTTTTAGGGTGAGGGCAAAGTTACTTGGAAATTGAGAATAGGGGCCGGGGGGGGTAGGCTATATTCAGGGTGGGAGGATCGGAAATGGCGGAGTGCCGACTCCAGGTTCCCCAGCCCTGCTTGCTCGCAGACAGGGCAGAAGTATCGACCCGTCTCACACGAGGACCCGCAATCGGTTGCACCACAGTGTCTATAATGTTTGGAAATATTGTGTTTTGTGTTGCTATTTATTTTAATTCGTAGGGAGCCGTTGCAGGTCGCTGCCTATTTTGTTAGATTGTTCGTTGTAGGCCCCAGGTAAGCCGGTTACAACACCTGATGCGATCTGCGATTCCCTACGCGCTATCTCGACTCTCGGAGGTGCGCTAATTACTTAATGTTTTCTGCGTAAACGACTCTTTGACTTCTGTGGTTCGTCTATCAACTCCTCAGTAGTTTTATAACATCAATTGTATAACGCAATTGAGGCGATTAACTTAGTACCAATTTCAAGTAAATCGTTAGATGTTGCAACGATATAGATTTCAGGTAAAAACTTCTCTGTATTCTTCACATACAAGTTTTTTTTTTTGGGGCGACAAATGACGCGTATGCCGACAAATCGGCCGAATATAGGAATACACACACAATAATAAACATTATTTATACAATTCAATATACAGAAAGCAATGATGACGGGTTGCTGATGGGGCGAT
>CH003037.1:130405-169461 GCA_000149265.1 Ciona savignyi
TATTAAATAAAAATGCAGCAAAACTTTAGGTGCTTTATTATTATTATATAAAGCTATGTTAAATAATTATGTTATGGTAAGATTATTGAAAAAACAGTAATATTCCGATTTCAAATTTCGTCTTTCTTAATTTTGGCAAAGTTTGAAATGATTTTATAACAAATTCGTAAGTTTCTCTGATGCACCATTTTCGGATATAAATGCGGAATTTGTTTTTTCACTACCCATAGAGCTTTCCGGATAAATTTTTCATTGTGCCAGCAGTAAGTATTTTTTAAATCTAGATATTTCTTATAGTTAATGATATGTAATTTTGCCATCGTTAATAATTTTATTATTCCCAGTTCAACTTTCTGTTCCTTATAACCTTATAGTTTATAGTTCCTTAAAACCGACAAAAATGGCCAAAAACAAGGCCATGCAGCAGGTTTGGCCTCTTTTTTATTGGCCAGGTAAAGACGTTGCTAAAAATGGCCGAAATAAAAGCTAAGTGGGCCGAAAATCGAGGCCAGGCCAACTGTTTGGCCACTTTTGGGTGGTCATGTAAACAGGGCATCAAAAAAGGCCAAAATTTAGCCATTGTGGCCGAAAAACGTGGCCATGTAAACAAAATAATTGCCTTTGTTTTTAATGTAATTTGTTGCCATGATATTGGGTCGTTGTTTACGTTCATTACTTTCGGGGTTGTTTTTTCTTTTATTAGGATGTCATATATTGGCCGTAATTTCGAAGTTTCCCATACATATTCTTCCTGGTTTATTGTTCTAATTATTCGTTTAATTTGCAGAAAAGAGCCTCCTGACTAGCTCGCGTTTGGTCGTAAGTCCGTGTATAGTTTTGCGTTTAATGCTTTCATAGTCGAGCCTATATTATATCGTAGCCATTCTTCCCATGGTTCTTTTATAACTTGTAAGTGCGCAATTTTGAATAGTCGTGTCGCTCGGGCTGCTTCTATTTTTGATTTTATTTCTGGCACGTATAAACCGCCGTCGCATGTTGGCGCTATTAGAGTTTTTCTCTCTATTGTTTTTTAATGTGACTTGGGTACCAAATAAATTTAAATATATAGGAGTTAAGTTGCTTAATTATTATATGTTTTGCTATGGTTGGGGATAAATAGCGCATTCATTGACAAGCATAGCTTTTCCTTTTAATGTTAAATTTCTATCGCGGTGTTTATAGTACAAGGTTTTAGTTATTTGCAGTAATTTATTCAGATTATCGTTGAGACACTGTGACTTCAGACTTACATGAAGACCGAGAATATTTATTTTTTCACTTATCACGTTTTCGTTGATGTTTTCTTTCGCATACTGGATTAATTCGGGGTCGTTTGATATTATTTGCGTTTTGTCCGGATACTCTTTCGTATTCTTTTAGTTTCAGTCATTGCTATTTTTAAAGATTCTTTGTTTTCTAGGATTAACGTTAGATCTTCAGCGTATTGTTCTAATTTTGTTTCTGTTGGACCAAGTTTGATTCATTCCATTTATTTGTGTATTTTTCATTATTTTCCTTGTTATGGTTTCGATTCCAAAGATAAATATAAGCATACTGCAGGAGCAACCCTGTCGGATGCCTGTGTTTTTTTTATCGGCAGTGTGAGGGCGCCATTAATTTGGATCCTGCTGTCTATATTGTTATATATGATTTCTAGCCATGTTATTAATATGGTGGGAAAATTTAATTTTTTAAATATCGCTTTTATAAATGAGTGATTTACGCGATCACACGCTTTCTCGAAGTCTATTGCGATTATTTTATGTTTATTGAATTTATTGGAAGATTCTATGATTGACGTAATGTTGTATAGCGCGTGATCTAGCGTTCTCCCTTTTAGTCCGCATTTCTGCTTATTGCTAATTATGTCTTCGCATAGCTTTGTTATTAATTATTCCACTTAATATTTTGTAATCGGTGTTTAATAGAGATATGGGGCGCCAATTTTTGATCTCTGATTTAACGCCTTTGTTTTTATAACTGCGGTTCTCATGGTTTGGCTCATTACTTTTTTAATTAGTATTATGGTATAGTTCGTCGAGATCGAATTTTATGTAGTTCCATAGTTTTTAATAAAGTTTAATCGTCATGCCGTCACTACCGGGCGAGCTATCGTTGTTCATGTTATTTATTACTTCGCGTATCTCTTTTGTGTTTATTGGTTGCGTTATTTTGTTACGTTGCCTTTCATTAATCTCCGGTGGTGCCAAGTCTTGTAAATAATCGTCGTAGTTTATGATATTTTCAGCCCAAAGGTTATTGTAGATTCTTTTTTGTGGGCGACCTGCACTTCGCCCAGAATCACACTAGGGCTGCGTGCGAATATATCTGTCTTTAATCAGCTAAAACGCGCACGATTACCAACTGATTAGCTTGCAGGTAAGTAACGTAAGATTCGGTAGCAGATTTCATTAAAGTTCAATAAAAAGCTTTTCGGTACTAACAACTTCAGTAGTTCGGCACTAATACAATAAAAGAGAGAAACGAGGAATCGAGGCAATAAATAAAGGCGTGTTGTGACGTCACTACCTTGTTGGAATGACCGATCTAATATCAGGTGCAAATCAAGCCGGCACACCAACAGCATCAAACGATGTGAACTTAAATGCACCATAGAGATGTTACAGTTATTGTAGACTTGATAAATTGCTTCAATGGTTTCTTTGGGCGTTTTATTGGTGGTTCCAATTTTTGTTTCACGTGATAAAACGATCGCGATTTTGTTTGCGCGTTTCTAGTTTGAAAAAAAATTTTTAGGGGCGATTCTTCGTTTTTTTAGTTTAGCGCGTATAAAGGCTCCTTGGTGTTTTTTTGAGTTCATACCTATGTATGTTACATTCCAATGGTTCTTTTTCTTTCGTTTCGTCGCGTATTTTTAAGCGTGTCTAAAGTTTTTAGGCTGGTTTCATACCTTTTGCGTTCCGCTTGGTTAATATCTATTGATATAGCTTTTATTTCGTTTGTTAGCATACGTTGTTATGTTTTTGTTTTCTTCATAGTTTCCATTGTATTATTAATAGTTCTATTACGTCGTAATATTCTAGAATCGCATTATTTATTTTATATATTGGTTTACCCCATTGGTTGCCGCTATTTAAGTTTATTGTTATTATTATCGGACAGTTATTATGATCCAAAAACGTGTTTTTTATGTATCGTATAAGCGTTCGCGTACATTCGGTCTATCCGTGATGCCGCGTTTACCGTTTTTCTTGTGAATTCATCTCTATCTCCTCTAAGTCGGGATTGTAATTCTGTTTTACGTCATTTTTCTCTAATACCATGTTAAAATCACCTATGAGGAGGAGTCTTATCGCGGTATTATTTGTTTTATCTTTTTTATTGTCACTTCCCTTTCTACCGTTATCGCATGTTTTGCGCCAGATTTTAAGTAAACGTTATAAATTTCGATCGTCCTATCTTTGTTGGTTAAAATTACTTTTTGCGCTCTATTTTTTTCGATTATTTTATGGGTTATTGCGTGGTCTCTTAGTATCTTGTTTGTATGATTATTGCGGTTCCGTGGCGAAAGGCGCGATTTGGCGTCATTTCCGTATTTAGGAAAATTTCGATGTTGTATCTTCGTTTGTGATTAATGGCGTCATTTATTTATTGGTATGTAGCGTACTGCACTGTGTTCTTTGTGCGGGCGACTTTGTAATGAACTCTCTGCGATAATACAACACACGAAAAGACGGTAACAAGAAAAGGGCATTATTAACGCTTCGCTGAACACGTCGCCACATAACCCCCCTCCAGAAGCGGACATAATGAGCATCAGCACTACTTTAAACAATGCGAGCAACACAGTAAAATCAAATGAGGTTTAAACATAAAAACATCTGGCGAGCAACATAGTTAATCAATAAAACGAATAGGGGGTTTAACTAAACGCCCCGAGCGGGTACACATAGCCGGGGGCGTTGAGGTGTATTTTGCGGTGGCAAATTATCATTGTCTGCTTTGCGTGGTCTTCCTCGTCGTGGCGGTTGTGCCACTGTGACCGGTTCTGTCATGTCCAGGTATGCTGGTTTCACACGATCTATGCTGACCACTTCATGACGTTCTCCTATCTCCAGAGTAAAAGTCTTGTGGCTGCGGCTGAGGACACGGTACGGACCGTTGTACGGTGGCGTCAAAGGTGGACGGTGTTTGTCGTTTCGTAAGAAAACGTACAGACATGTGTCCAAAACTGGTGGTACTCTTGTGGGAACTAGACCATGGCGTGACATAGGTGTTGGTAGTAGTCGACCAACCGTCTCTTTTACTGCTGGTAGTATTTGAGAAGGTAGCGGATCAGCTTGGCTTACACCAAAAAAATCCCCGGGAACTACTAAATTCGCTCCATATACTAATTCCGCTGAAGAAGCTTTCAAGTCTTCTTTAGGAGCGGTGCGGATGCCCAGCAGGACCCAGGGAAGTTCGTCCACCCAGTTTGGTCCTGTAAGCCGTGCCATGAGAGCACTCTTCATGTGACGATGAAATCGTTCAACAAGCCCGTTCCCTTGCGCGTGAAATAAGGTCGTGCGATGGAGTTGAATGCCAAGCAACCTGGTAAAAGTCGACCACAGTGCTGAGGTAAATTGTGGACCTCGGTCCGATGAAATGTTAGACGGTACCCCGAAACGAGAAATCCAGTTAAAGGCGAAAGCCCTGGCACACGTGGTTGTAGTCGCGTCTGTCATCGGAATAGCTTCCGGCCATCTTGTAAAACGATCGACCATTGTAAGCAAATATATATTGCCTTGTGAGGGTGCCAAGGGGCCAACGATATCAATGTTCACGTGGCTAAAACGTGATTGGCACAGTGGGTATTGCTCCAGCGGAGCGCGCACATGCTGGTGGATTTTGGCTTTCTGGCAGCTAACACATTGTTTTGCCCACAAACCGACCTGTCGATGTAAACCGTGCCAGACAAATTTAGAAGAAATGAGCTTACGTGTTGCCCGGATAGACGGGTGTGACAGATTGTGAACAATATCGAATATTTTCTTCTGCCAGGACTTCGGGATCACAGGACGTGGCGTTCCTGTCGATACATCGCAGAGAATCGTAGTTCCAGACGAATCAAGTTGGATGTCTTTAAGTTTCAGGTTCGTGAGCGCTGTGCGATAGGCTTGGACCTCCGGGGTCCAGCTGGGCAGCCGCGAGCGATGCGTAATCCATGTCAAGCTGCAATTGCGTGGCATTAATCGAAATGCGAGAGAGGGCGTCAGCAGCTTGATTGCGTTTGCCATCGATGTGACGTACGTCCGTTGTGTACTCTGAGATGGCAGCTAATTGACGTTGTTGTCTCGCTGACCATGGACTTGATGTCTTGAAAAAGGCAAATGTAAGTGGTTTGTGGTCGGTGTAAGCCGTGAAGCTGCGACCTTCAAGAAAATAGCGAAAGTGTCGTATCGCTAGGTGCAAGGCGAGTAATTCCCTGTCAAACGCACTGTATTTAAGTTCGGGGGGACGTAAGCGTTTGCTAAAAAACGCCAGGGGTCGCCATGCGCCGTCCATAAATTGTTGCAGAACAGCGCCGATGGCGTGCTGCGAGGCATCGGTGGTTAGACCAGTGGGTGCCTGATGCAATGGATGGTGCAGGAGCGTGGCGTTCGCTAAAGCGGTTTTCGCCTCTTCGAAAGCTGAAACCAATGCCTCGTTCCAAACCAGTTTTTTAGATTTTCCAGACAATGACTCGTAAATAGGAGACATGATACGTGTTGCACAAGGTATAAAGCGGTGGTAGAAATTAATCATACCTGCGAATTGTTGAAGCTCTTTGATCGTCGTTGGGCGGGGAAACAACTGAATGGCTGCCACTTTCTCTGGCAGCGGTCGAGCACCTTGCTGGTTCACTCGGTGTCCCAGAAAATCAATTTGTGAGACTCCGAATTGACACTTGCCTACATTAACAACCAGATCGTGGTCTGCAAGCTGCTGAAAAAGTTGTCGTAAATGGTCTAGGTGTTCGGAGGTTGACTTGCTTGCTACCAGAATATCGTCAAGGTAAACATATACAAAATCTAACGATTGGCAGACGGTGTCCATCAGGCGCTGAAATGTCTGTGCCGCGTTTTTTAATCCGAAAGGCATTCGTACAAATTCATAACACCCGAAGGGCGTAATCACACTGGTCTTCGGAATATCCTCTGGCGCAATGGGAACCTGGTGGTATCCCCGAATTAAATCAATTTTAGAGAAAATGCAAGACCCAGCCAAACGGGCCGAAAAATCTTGAATGTGGGGAATGGCATAGCGATCCGGTTGCGTGGCTGCATTAAGCCGCCTGTAGTCTCCGCATGGTCTCCACTCACCGGAAGATTTAGGAACCATGTGCAGTGGCGATGCCCATGGACTGGACGACCTTCGAATGATTCCCATATTTAACATGTTACGGAACTCTTCCTTGGCCACGGCGAGCTTCTCGGGGTGCAGTCGCCGAGCACGTGAATGTACAGGCGGACCGCTGGTAATAATGTGGTGCTCAACTCCATGCTTGGGTAATGTCGATTGGGAGAAATGAGGCGTTGTAACTGCGGGGAATTCAGCCAGCAACTGGGCATACACAGATTTGCCCGATGAAACAGCGTTCAGACGTGGTGCTGATTGGCACGTCGTGCCGATTGGGGTGCTGGCAAACGTTTCTGTATTGATTAGGCGTCGGCGCTTGATATCCACTAACAAGGCATTTGCCCTTAAGAAATCGGCACCAAGTAGCGGTCGAGATACGTCAGCTAAAACAAATTTCCAATTGAATTTACCGGGGGGTAGATCCAATGATTCCAATCGTGAACCGTATGTACGAATATTGCTGCCATTAGCCGCGAGGAGGTTTTTTCCGGGTTTGTGAGTGCGACGTTCAAGTCCTGTAGGGGGAAGAACGCTGATTTCGGCTCCCGTATCAACCAGCAAATTGCGACCTGACAATCTATCCCAAACGTAGAAAAGGCTGCGTTCTGTGCCGGCCGTCGCAGCAGCTATGGACGGTCGGCTCTGCAGTTTCCCTGAAACGCACAAGGAGGGCGACATTGACGCGCTTTGTTTCCGAAACTACGGTGAAAGAAGCAGATGGCGTCAGTGTCGATTTCTCTGGCTGGTTGTGGGCGAAACCTACGGCTTTGTACTTTCGAAATGAAGATGTCCCCGTCCTCTCGGCCTGCCAATAATAATTCGTCAGCCTGCCTTGCTAAATTGCGATTATCGACAAAATCCTGAGAAGCTAGGACCGTTCTTATGTTGGCAGGCATACGTTCTAAGAATAACTCTCGGAAAATGAAGCATTCCTTCTCCTTACCCAGCAGGGCCAGCATTTCATCCATGAGTGGAGGATGGCATTCGGTCACCCAAAGGCGGCATGTGGGAGCAGTCACTTTGCTCTCTGTGACTGCGTCAGGCAGAAAACACTGATCAATCGCTCTTTGATTGCCTGATACTTTTCTTTTTCGGGCGGATTTTCAAGTAAATCAAGCAGGCGGCATGCCGAGATGTTTTTTAGAGCAAATTGCGCCTCCGTTTGTTGAAACCATACTCGTGCCTGGCCTGTCCAGAACGTGGGCAGTTTAAGGGCTACGGCGTTTTCCTGTTCTAGGCTCATAATATAATTCATTCAGAAAATAATCGTTTCTGAAACGTCGCGGTCACCAATGTAGCGTACTGCACTGTGTTCTTTGTGCGGGCGACTTTGTAATGAACTCTCTGCGATAATACAACACACGAAAAGACGGTAACAAGAAAAAGGCATTATTAACGCTTCGCTGAACACGTCGCCACAGGTATGGGTTTCTTGGACACATAGAATATTGATTTTATGAAGTTCCATGTAATATATAATCTCGTCAATTTTGTTTGTGTAGCCGTTAGAGTTGAGTGTGCCAATTTTTAGGATTTCCATTTGTCTTGTTGTGTGTAGGGTGGGTTATGTGTTTGTAACGGTTGTGAAGGGTTGGTGTGATTGTCACGTATTTTTGCGCATTGTCGCGAGAGTTAGCTGTCCGAGTCTTCGACGAAAGCTCGAGGTCATTTCGGCGATGGTTGCTGTGCGAATAGTTTTATAGCCGCCAGATTGCCAAACGTCTATATTATCCTGTGTACTGTCTTTGTTTGATTGGCTTAGAGATTTTCATTAACTAATACTTGACGGATTGACGAGGACGTTTTATTTTGAATCCCCTTTTTATTGTTCCGTTGAGTAACGTTTTCTGTAAACAATAATAAATTTAAATATGGTTGAAAAAAGGCGAATTATAAAGCAAAACACTTACTGAATATTCACAGCCCTTTTTACACAATCTTTTGTTCAGTACGCAGTATATACTTGTTTAAATACTTAAATTTGTTTTGCCACTGAAAGACAACATCAAAAATCAATTACCGAAATAGAGTTGCTAACACAACGACCTTGTAGACTGAATGCGACTGGTTTAGATTGTTCAAAGTTAAATTAAACGTAAATTCGAATTATGGTAACCGCAAAGTACAAATAAAAAATGGTAGCCGGCCAAGTGACCAATAATTATGAAATAATAATGTTTGCGATTTCAGTTTTGTCATCTCGACCACCGTTTTACGTGGTTTTGTCGGCGTGGATGTGGTGTGCTCCGCCGTGCCGTACACGGACTCCTGTACCGATTCCTTTCTACCGATGACATTCTCTTGGAATCGGTCGTCGATTTCTTGGGAGGGTCGCGTTCAGAGAATCCGAACGTCTGCTCCTTCTGGGTTTTTGATTTCCATTCTCTGATTGGTTGTCCGAGGAGGTGTCTAAGTGGTTGAGCGGCACTTTTGTTAGGACTTTTTGTTTAACTTTGCGGAAATGAGATTTACGCTGCCGTTGTTTTTAGGTAAAGTTTGATCTTTCCCGTCCATTGGCGGGAACTCCATAGGGTCGATTGGTATTAAATCGACTGTAACGTTGTCGAGTGTTGGTGGGAAGGCTGTTCTTTTCCATCCTTTTGAGGACATCAAAGCGATTTGATGTCATTGTTTTTTTGTATTGCGCCGTTATTGCGACATTCAAAACAAAGAGTAAAATAACGCTTATTGGCACCTGGAAATAAAGTTAGTTACCACTAGTCACTTTTAATAATAAAAATATAAAATTTGAATAACTTTTGGCGTAATAGATAATGTATTAGCGCAGAGTTTACTGTCTTGTACCGCGCATATAAATGCCGAATATCCGGCCAATTTTTAGACTATCCGGATAGTTACGTTTTGAAGCAACAAATATTACACAAGCCGCGAATGTCGCTACATAGCTTCCTTTCCCCCCAAATTTTAAATTTTGAAAACTATTAATCCGCTATGGAATCTTTACAAATTATTGTAGGAATTCGCGGCTTTCAAATGGTGGCGCGAAAATCATTTTTCAATAAATCGAATAGGTTGGTTCTCATCGATGGCGAAATGTGGATGACATCTGTAAAATAAACTAAACAAGGTTTTTTGTATAGGGCCTATGAAATGACTATCATCAGGTTATTCGCTAAACTAAAGGCAATTGGTGGTCGGTCCATGCTGAGGGCAAAAAATCAAACCAAAGCATTATTCAGACGCAAATTACGCTATAGACATAAAAACCATACTCGTATAAAAAATAGTCGGCGTGGAGCATCCTCGACACGCAATAACATATACCCAGTAGACACAAAATACTCATATAAAATAGGCCACTCTAGACGATAATCAATACTCATGTAAAAATCAATAATGCTTTAGTCGTTTCTTTCGTTTGCGTATAATCAATTTGCACATGATAGAGCATGACGCAAGTTATCAAATCTGGAGTGCGTTATATAGTATAACGCAAGTTGTATATAGTCTGAGGTACGTTATATTTTACTGTTCAAATTTCCACCAAATATAAGGCATTTTACGAGGTCCGAAAAGTTTACGTGCGAGAAGTTTCACATCTGCACGTTTACTAACTGTGCAAAATTAGGTGGAATAACTATGTTACATTGTAAACAAAGAAAGGTCCATAATGAGTAGTAGTAACATGCGAATCGGTAAAAACCTCAAACGCCAAAAAACGACGTTAACAACACAAAAATATGTTAGACATAGACTCCTACGAACCCGCGCATTATGTTAGCTTACGATAACCATTAAAGAGAATATATTTCCCTAAAAGGATCGTTAGTGACCGACACTCGTCGTTAAACAAAAATGTTTATGTGAAGCCAATACATTAAGATTTAATCTTATTTTCTTAGTTTATTGTTCGAACCTCCTCAGTTTGAATAGCCCAACGGTTTCCAAACCTTTTTATTTGGCGGCGCCTTTTTAAAACATATCAAACCTTGCGGCACCCTGAGTAAAAATTTCCAAACTGCAAGTATATACCACCAACAGATTTATTTTCAGCATGTTGAAATTATTGAAATTCACAAAAATATCGTTAAAATGCACAAAAATGTCAAAGAGTATTCACAATGAAAAACGTTTAATCAATGTGGGCAATGCGCTTGCTGCTCTTCGCACATTTTTATTCACCGCATAGACATAGGAAAACCCGAGCTTTAAGCGCGGTCTTGCTTTAATGTAGTTAGTTAACAGTTTTGAAAACAACTTCAAGCACTCCATTAAGATTGCTCCTGAGCTGTTGCGAAGCGTCTCACGATGTATTTATAATGGTGACCAGTCAACTGAACAACCCCTTACAACTGAACCCCTTACGCCCCTACAACTGAACCCCTTTACAACTGAACCCCTTTTAACCGAAGGCTTTTAACTGAAAAGGTGGTTCAGTTGTAAAGAGGTTCAATTGAAATGGGTTCAGTTGTAAAGGGGTTCAGTTTAAAGGGGTCCAGTTAAAAGGATTTCAGTTGTAAGGGGCCTAATTGTAGGGGTTCAGTTGTAAAGGGTTCAGTTGTAAGGGGTTCGTTCAGTTGTAAGGGGTTCAGTTGTCATGGAACCATTTATAATGCAGTGGGTTCATTTTGTATTGACTGCAACGTCCTGCACTAACAACGCTCGCACCACTCGAGGTTATTTACCTGAAAAAAATTAATTGTAGACAATTCCTGTGCTCTACAATTTGTTAAAATGGGCTTGCTTACAAAAGAGCAAATCTTCAACGATGTAGTCGTCGTTCCGTACTTTCGCTTACTTTTTAGGTTCACCTAAATATTAATTTTACCCGATTGTATTATTTTATTCAGTATTTATTATGCAAATTACTTTTCAAATTAATTAACTTCATATTTAAATACTTCAGTATATTGGAGATAGAGATCGCAATCGTGAAATAGTTATATTATCTACACGGTGAGTCTCTTGAATGCATAGGATATCGATATTATTAATTAAACCATTACCATTATTAACAGTTGCGATATTTAATGGATAGGAATTAATTATTATATTATCTCTTTCATATCGACCACTGACTGCTCTGTGTTTTGGCTGACTTGTAATTTTATGCTGCTTACGTTAATACAAGCATTTTATATATATCGATGAGAGCTGCTGACTACAGGTTATTGAGACCCTGCCCAAAAGTGTAACAAATAAACCTAATGGATATAAATATTAACAACATCCCAAAAGTAATAAAAATAGCAGGAAAGTGGATCACCGTAACCAAACCCGGAGAATCACACTGAGCTTTGCAGGTAATGCAAGGAGAGGGGACATCTGCTGCACATTCTGCAAAGCGATGGTCACATAACCAGATGCAGATCAGTAATCCCACCACCACCAATTCAAGCCATTCCTTTACCACCCAATCCAACATTGGGTGACTGGATCCGACCAAAAAAGTTCTTTAAAGTTCCTCTTCGAAACACCATTGATACCATGCTTCCCACCAGGACCAGCACAAACAGATTCTTAACACTGGAATCTATTAATGTGTTCTACCACATTTACCTTATATGAGTTATTGACTTTATATATATAACTTCTGAGTTCCTGGCAGGTCTAAGCACGTGCATATATTACAGCAATCGTTATAGCGGTCCTCATTGTATTGCGTCAAGTATATTGAATGTCCTTGGGATTTACATAAAGCATTGTGGGTATTATAGTGTGAACACTGGGAGCGCTATATTTAACTATTACAGATATGACTGTCATGGAAGCCATGGACCACGAAGTACTACCACAACGAAAAATCACAAAGGTGCCACGACCAAAATCCACACCCAGACAATCGAAATCAAAAGGCATTGGCTCCCCGAAACAAAACTCAACAATGGATAGTTTCCATCAACAGGTCAACAACAGACCCCAAAGAAAAAAGCCAATACAAAACACCAGAGGAAACAAAAACAAAAGAACAATCACCAAACTTGGAAATTGAAGACAAAACTAACTCAGATATAGATTCTTCCCCACCGGCCACAACCAACTCAAACAAATACTCCAAAGATGTATCCCTGCGGTGAATCGCTGGTTCGATTGATGTATATTATTCGTTTTATCACAATTTCTGCTTGTGTACTAACTATTTAAACGTGTTAATTACTGGAAAACTATTAACGAAATAATAATATATATTTCATCGGATATAAAAAAGGGCGAAAAACAAAGATATGAAACGGTGAACAAAAAATAAAAAAAAACTTTATAGACAAATAGCGACCCCTAAAATAAACAAAAAATCGCTTTAATAGAAAAAAATATTGAAATATACAAACGGAATTTACATAAAGGTGCATTAATTAGAGCTAAATTACCTATACTCGAAAATGAAGCCTTTTTTTCAAAACAAAAGAGACGCAATATTTCAAGTTAAAACCGTCAACGGAAACCTAACCCAAACCCCTATCTATGCAAACAGTAAAAGTCTGAGGGGAGTGTCTCCAAATATATGTGATGACGATATTGATAATTATTTAAATACTACAAATCCTATTACTTGACGACGGAGAATTTAATTAATTAAATAAGCCTGTTAATTCTGATGAACTCAAAATTGCCATCGACCAAATGAACGATACGAGTTAGACGCCTAAAGGCATGGACGGCCTAAACGTATAATACATAAAAAAAATATTTAACACCATGAAATATGATTTGAAAGAATTATATAATAACATCTTTCTGAAAGGGCAACTTACCAATACTATGAAAACGGCAATAGTTAAAGTAATATTTAAAAAAGGTGATAAATCTGAAATTAAAAATTGGCGTCCCATTTCACTTCTAAATTGCGACTTTTAATGTAATAATAAATAGATTTACTGTAATAATAACAAACCCATTCGAACCTTTAAGAAACCCCTCACCAAGTCCAGTCAAACTAAAACCGTCAACCCACCCCTAACTTCTCGCCAAAAACACTCGAGAGGTCAAGTCGGGCCCACATTGAGCGAGGTTGTCTACACGACGCCCAAGCTAGAGGCCAAACACCCCTCGCTACCATGCGCCAACCCTTACCCCGGATCCAAAGTTCGACCCTAGTCTCCCTCTCTGCCATCCAGTAACCAAAAGTCCGAAGTCAACTTCCCCCGCCCCATCCGGCCTTCTAAAACCTTGGAGGATTGATTGGCTAACTGTGCGGAGCGTGGGACCGGATCGGGAGATCGTCCTGGGCCGCCGAGGACTCCCAGAACGACCATTATTTTAATAAATATATTTCAGATTAAATATATATATATCGTTGGTGGGACTTGTCCCGCCGCGATACATAGTGCTGCAGAGCGGCAAAATAAAGAAGAAACCGACGTCGCTCTGCAGCCAAGGACCGCACCAACTCAAGCCAGCACCGTCGACAACCAACATCCTCAAGTCGGCGGTTGCTGGAACAACTCAATAAATACCACCTTAAAAATAATTATCACCCTGTGCAGCAGGAGGCCGTGTTTTTAGTGGCTTGGCTTATGATAATATTTCGCTTTTATTTTGCCTTGTGTAACTTAGTTGATGCAAATAAAATCAGTTGAATCACCTGGGACGGAAACGATTCGTTTCCTCTATGTATTAATCGGATTTTTGAACTTAGACTATGGTGCTCTGGAGCTTGCTCCACCACCACCTCGCCGCAACAAGAAGAATTTTCCGCTGCTCTTCACTCTGCTTCACCACCTCTACTGCTCTGTGGACTGCTGCCTTGCTGCTGGACCAACAACCACTACCCGAAGGAATCTTCAAATCCAGCAGCAAGGTACGTGCCAACACCTCTCCACAGAGCCAAAAGGCCAGAGTGGATAGAGCAGCGGCCTCTACAACAAGAACCCACTCCGAAGCAACACCTGCCTCGTGGCCAGAGTCCTGCCGAAGAAGAATCTTCGACCACACTACCGTCGCGGCAGAGCTCCAACAGCAACATCAGCCACGAGTGCCACCGGAGTGGACGCGGCGAACCCGAGGACCGCTGTCGCCAAAAACAATAACATCACCGCCTGCAGCAGCTACCAAACAAAGGTTTAGTCTCCCCCTCACCTACAAACAAACTCGTCTGAATAGACGCCCCCACGCGGGAGCTAACCTTGGTAGCTAGCTGCAGTGCCCTGCGACAGGCCTCGAAGAGCTGCAGAGCGTCGACCTGCTTCGACCCAGCTTATTCTGGCTTCACCCTGTTTTTCCCTGAGGAAAGCAAAAGAGCCCCAAGATTAACAATATAAAACCTTAACAAGAAAGAAGAGAGAAGACGATCGACCTATTATCCATAACTTTTAGATCTTTTTTATTATTACTATTTTTAAGCCTTAAGCATTTTGAGTTTTGAGATTTTATACTTTCAAAAATTAGATTAAAAGTTAACACCACCAGGCCACTACAGAGCATTTTATTTATTCAATTTGCTTCCGCCCTCTCCTGCTGCTTCTTTTTTTCTTTCTCCAGAACATTCACCTTGGAAACGAGAGGAATGGCCGGTCACAACATCACAATGTCGGAGGGGAAGCTGCTGGAGGTTGCTGTACGGTATGGTGGTGTGGGGAATGTCTCATACGAGTGCCCAGTCTCGACTTGCACCCAAACGTTCTCGCAGGCTAACAATTTAATAAGACACTTCAATTTATTTGGAAAAACAAAACACCGGTCAAACAATTTCACTTATTTTTTCACCTAAAAATGTACATTCAATAGCAACACAATATATTTCAAAACATTATAGACACTGTGGTACAACCGATGGCGGGTCCTCGTGTGAGACGGGTCGATACTTCTGCCCTGCCTGCGAGCAAGCAGGAGGAGGGGTGGGGAACCTGGAGTCGGCACTCCGCCATTTCCAATCCTCCCACCCTGAATATATCCTACCCCCCCGGCCTTAATTTTCAATTCCTCCCCCAAATAACTTTACCCTCACCCTAAAACCCAAAGACTACCCTCTAAAATTAATCTACAGTGGGAAACTGACTCCGGGGCAATTGGTATGCCATTAAGATCTGTCTCAGGTCCTCAGCTGCACGCCCTTTCTATGACGTGTACAAGCTGAGGAAACACATGCTGGCTCAGCACAATCGAGCCCTTGTGTACGAGACAACATGTGGCAAATGCTTGCGGCCCGTGGACGCCTCGCGAAATATGCGGAAAGCAGCATCGCACTTCGAAAAGTGTTCTGGCGACTGACTCCCTTAATTCTTCCCCCCCCCCATCCATACCCCAAAAGATGTATATTAAACCTTGACTTAACATCAACCAGTACCCCTCCCGCCGAAAATCTCCCAAATCACAACCCAATAAACCAATTCGATCTGTCAACAAACCCCTCACCCGGTCCAGTCAACGCAAAACTGTCAAAACCTCCAAACCCAATCCTATCTTTTCGCCCAGAACACTCGAGAGGTCGGTGTCGTGGCCCGCATTGAGCGAGGCTGTCACCACGTTGACCAAGCTCAAGGCAAAACATCCCTCGCTGCCACATTTATAATAATGTCTTATTCCAATATATTAACATATAAAAAGTCAAATATAATTTAAAATAGTGTTTTGTTATTAGTGATTATACAGAAAACCAGGGTAGGCGCAGCATTGCGTTTTATTTTGATAATTTTTTAAGGTAAGTAATATTACCACCCCTACGTAATGAATTCTAACGGCGCTTATCAACCACGCAGCACCACGTTTGCCAGCACTTCCAGTCGGTCTTCTTCTCCTCGGTGTTGTTTTTCAGGTACCACTGGAGTGCAGAGGACGTCCTCATCGGAGTTCCCTGCGTTGGGGGATGTTCATCCCGAGGTGAGTGACGTTTATCATGGTCTGGGGAACCTGTCCTACGAATGCCCACATCGTAACTGCCCAAGCATACATACGCCAAACAGTGAACGCATTAATTAATACATCACGTAAATAATCAACACCCTCAACCAATTGGCACAACAACATTGAAACAAATCCCGAGTCAACTATAACTGCAGCAATTGCCAATTTAAAACAACAGACCACACACTGGATAAAATACACATTCACCATAACACGTGCAAGGGGGCATGCGACATGGGTCGAATTAAAGAATGCCCTTTAAAAGATATCCGAGTTACGAACAAATATTATCTATACATTCCGTGACTCATCAAGTTTTTAAATGACGTTATTTAAATAAATAAAAAATGTAGCTAAATTGATTCCTCCAACTTTGTAGGACTAATTGTTTACTTTCTTCTTCTTGCAGTCAGTCACCATGTACGAGTAAATAGAATAATTCAATATTTAGTATATCGTAATAAAAAGCTCTATGACGTCAATATAAATTAGTAGAAAATCATAATGCTAATTTAACAAAACAATTTGCCCTAGTTCAACAGATTTGCCAGACTAAAAAACGTAAAAATAGAATCAGTTTAGTCGTGGAGAATCGGTGATATGTTCTATGAAATGTGACATTAAAATATGTTCATTAAAGAAATACATTATATTAGGCTACAATTTTTAATGGTTCCTACAGTAAAAAAGTTAAAGCAGAGCAAACTGGCATTTTCAGTGCGTAAAAAGTCTTTTGCCTCTTTGAGATCGGGTATATCGCAAGTAGAAACAGATGTTGGCTCCGAATATGTTTCGGTTTTACCACCAACCTCGCCGGAATTCGTTTCTTCCTCCTAGGAAAAGTTTTTGGTAAGCCATGGTGGTCAAACTTTCAACAAAATTAAATTTGTACTTCGGCAATTACAAAATAAAATGGTCTTGCCTAAACATAAGAAGTTTTTACAAGGTCAGGGCGAAGCTTGGACTTCTGGTTTCAATAAATAGAACAGAGGAAAGGATGCCATTTTTACCACAAGAAAAAAATGCAATGCGCATAAATCTTATTTCTGTGCGATGTTAAGAAATACGCCAAGTTCCTGTGGTGGTCTACCGTTTTAACAGCTATAAAGTGAAATCATCGCGAAGCTGTTAGAAAGAATTAATTCGAAAGTTCGACTCCATTGCCACTTTAGGAAAACAGGGCATAGCACTGTGGGGACACGTAGATGATAATTCCAATTACCACAATTTGCGACACCAAATTTAATTTCTGCGAGGTTTTAAGTGCCATTCAGAAACTCTAACATTGGACATAGAGAATGCGTTGCGTCTTACACTCACAAGTAACAGCGCTTATTTTTCATCCCGGGACACCAAGTGCTCCATTAAAGAACGACCGACCATTCATTCATTCCTCTTTCATATATATATATAGTCCAAATGACCCGCTTTGATGCTCTAAGCGCTGCAGAACGGCAAATAAAGATTCCACGCCGCACGGACGACCAATGACCATCAAGGAACCGGCCGAACTCTTCAGTTTAGTTTACACAGTTCGCAGCAGAATGCCGTGATTTTAGTAATACCGTGTACTGTCTATGATTTTAATTGCAAATCAACTGATCAATTGTGCAAGTGCTGAAGTAAAGGAAAAAGAAGCCATTGCAAATTCGGATTACTTTGGCCGATTATCGTCAAAGATAGCGACAGCAAATAATAATGCAAATGTGGGGAGACTTGAATTTCTGACTTTATGTGATCAACAACGATTTGTAAACAACATCCATCCCAAAATTTGTTTGTTCTTCAACAATATTCCATCTAAAATTAATTGTATTAAAAAAAAGAAATAATATTTCCAACCAAAAACGGCGCAAAGTTCTGTAGGTCTTATGAAAAAGAAATAAATTTCGTACTCTTTTTGTACAAATAGTCTTTTGTAATAAAAGTTTTATACGCCAAAAACAAATTATTATATTTGCTGGACTATAATGTAAAAAGAGGGCTTTGACGGCCTAACCGGTTTTACCAAAAAATGACTTCTTTATGATCCAAGCAAACAAAAGAGAAATCTCTTCCCTACAATAACAGGGTTTTTAAATAGTAAAGCACATTTCCCATATGTAAATAACACAGCCTTTTATATTGCTTTCATCCCATCTTCAACAGTGACGCACTTCGGTTTAATGAAAACCGCAATATATCATTGGTGTAACACCCATGGAACGACGACCGAAAAGAATCCAATCCCACCCCCGCAAATCGTCTTTAACTTTCTGATTCAGCTTCAGTAGCAAAAAAACAACCAGTTTAAAACAATAGAAAAAATAAATAAGAATAAAACATATTGTTTATCGTCGTAAAGTTACGACTATATCTTAAAATATTAGTTGCTGAGTCATGTTTGTGTTGATGGCACATTGATTCAGACAACAACGAACAAAGACTTGGTAGTAACAAATTAGTCCATTTTTAACAAAGTGTTAATTACAAGTCATTTAGGAATTTTAGGACCATTCACGTTTAAGAAATATTTACCACTACTTACAATATACCCTATTGAGATGTGCCCTAACTGCATGTAGAATGTTTTATATAGTATATAGAACTGGCATAACGACATCCTCGTTTTCATTGTCGTACGACCGGCAGGTTAAACTATATAATATTGTTTGTACATCAACAATGGGTCTTCATATAGCGAAATAGAAGCAAAGAAAAAATGAATGCATTAAAGTGAGAGATGTAGACCATCATCTGCCTTTAAAATAAATTTGTTTAATTATTTAAAGAATTTGAACTTAAATGACAACCGAAAACGTGTGGCCAAATGGCTAGTGCGAATAACTGTTAAACAAATTCAACCATTTAAAAACGCGCACCGAGAGATGTACCCTCTCCAGTGTATCAAACGTAATTGAATATATTAAGTTATTTATGCGAGGTGTCCTAATAATATGACATTTTATCTCCTGTGATTTGAATAAAAAACTTTACATAAATTAAGAAAAACTTACCCCAGCGTAACAAGCTTTCCCCTCAACCGTCAAGTCAAAATGAAATATTCAATCAGGTAAAAGCTGTCGCATTGTTGTTCATGCGGAACAATTTTCTTTTTTTTCCTGGCGTTTGACCAATCAGCATGGGACTCTGCTTGGAAGTCGGCTTCTTCTCATTTTTGTTTCTTTCTATATGACGTCCTGTTGTGGCCACGCTTGTGTTACACAAGCAAGAAAATATAATTCGGAATAGTTTGATGGACGAAATTGGTAATGACGCTAAGAAAATTAGAAGTTTAAGCGCTCCACACACATATAGCGTTTTGCGCAATCCTTCGCGTCTCGTCATCCTTCTCGTCAAGCGTTGCGTTTAAGAGAGACGCGAGACCATGCACACACACTCGCGTTCATGATGACGTATTGCGTCAAAACATTTCCACGTGGTTTTGTTTACTGGTTATTAGAAAGATTGTATTGACGAGTAGAAAACGAATTAAGCAAAATAAAATGTCCAATCTCTTTACTTTATTGTCACATGTTTCTAGACATATAACCACTCTTTCTTTTTACTAATGTTCTTTTTTTATATTTTTTCACCATTTTCATATAACAAACAACTTACTTGACATTTATTTTTATTGCAAAATATCAAACGAAGAAAGAGCAATACAGTGCTATGAAATGAAAAATTAACTATTACAGTTAGCTTGGAAAGGCAGTGTATATTCATGACTGAAGATATATAATAACACTGAAAAGTAACATATAAATAAAAATACTATATACAACTAGCTGCATGCTTTCCAGTTCATTGGTACCAAATAACAAATTTGCAATTACAATAATTGGTATGTTTAATGGTGAAAGTTTTTTAGAGTTAACTATATCTGCATAATTGTAGCCATAGCTTCATCAGCTGCTGTACCATTTAGACTATGTAGTTTAGCAGCAGTAAATATTCCGAAACTATCGTACATATCATCCTGCACAATGTTTGTCTGAGCTGCACTTTTCATATATTCAGAATTTCTTTTCAGAATAAAAATGAGTTCTTTCTAGTAATAAAGTAAGTGGTTATTAGAGCTGTGGATATCTAAAATCTAAAAACCAATATTTAAAAAAAAAATTAAATGGTAGTGGTCCATATAAATCTAAATATTTTTAATTGGACATTGTAAGAGCATATAAACTGATGTACAATGGTGGGTCGCGAAAGGAATCTTGGTGGGTCGTGAAAAGTTATAGAAAGCTCTGATTAACTATACTGGCTATTTCCTATACAAAAATCAAGGTGAAATTATCATAATAATGACATCACACAATCTTGAATCGTGGCTTGATTCCAGAAGTGTGTTCCTTTGCAACGAAAGTGTAACCTAGAAACCAACAACAACTATATATAAGTTAAGTCGGTCGCCATAAATTGTGGTAATTAATAGTGGGTCCCAACTCTAAAAAGTTTGAGAACCACTGGCCTAGAGTATAAAAAAAAATCTTACCGCCACTTGACCCAGCGATTTAAAAACTTTCAATCGGTGAGTCTGTTTCCCTGGATGTTGTTGGTTGCTCTTGCTATAGAATGTTAAAAACAGTCCTGCAAACAACAGTCAGTCTTAATGTTTCGGCAACAAACAATACATCAATGTATGCAGGTGTAGAATAAAAAGCATATCCATATCTACTTCAGGGTGGGAATATTACAATAAATGGGCCGACAGTCAGTTAACCAGAACTATCCCTGTGTTGTGTGCCTGTTAACCAGTATACTTGTTAAACCTCCTATACTACTGGTACCCGTACTTGGTTCAAGCAATGTGTGCTAACTGTATTATTTAATGGAAACATGCTACATTTTATAAACAATACAAACCGATACCGGTACTTACAATCAGTGATGGAGGTGATCTTGCAAAAGTTGCATATTTTCATCATGTTCCCATGTTGAATATGTTGCCACAACGAATTCGCTCACTTTCATACTTTATGTTTTTTTTTCTCTCTTAAAAATCTATCCCTTAAACTTCTCCATCGTTTCATACATGCCTCTGCTAATAAATGTTCAACACCAAAATTCAACAAACATTGTGTTTTAATTCACACATAACATAAAACCACATTAAACAATAAACTACCGGTATACCCTACCTGGTTCTCCTATTTGTCCATTTATGTAAGTCCAGGTATTTTCTTTTCTCATCTTATTCTTATAATACTGATTCTTTAAATCATACAGATGTGGACTTGCTTGTACCAAATGAAGTAACTCATTAAAATCTGTTTTGGACATTTTTTGATCTATGTCATACCAAAATTGTGCTAAAACTTAGTTTAAATGATATTTAAAACCAACTAAACAAATAAATGTTATAATGCTGTACTTAAATAATCATTATTTACTTATTCTCTGGTCTACCTTGATTTTTATTGAAATAATCAAGTTAAAACAGTGTCTCTTTCATTTTTCTGCCTATTGCGTCTTGCGCAAAAGTTAAGATGTTTTTAACTCTGACGTTTGACGCTATTGAGCCACTTCTCTCGACTTGCGTTTGTCTGGCGCGAGTGTGTGTATGACCCAACGCAAGGAGTTTTACGGCAGACGCGAGGTTTTGACGCGAAACGCTATATGTGTGTGGAGCCCTTAAGAGTTGTCAGTCTAATGGCCCTTATTTTGATTACTGGTTATGTGATATATAAGATAGGAGGATCGTCAGATGACCTCGCGCCCATTGCCGGGTTACCGGAGATATTGCAGTGTGATGTAAATGATACACACGTTCCTCTAATTTAGTAGAACCCATTAATCCGCTGAGTTCAGGTAATGTCCGTTAAGTGCCCTTTGCCCAAGGACACAACCGACTAGCTAGCGATTAATTTCGGACCTGCAACCTTTTAGTTGAAATGCTTGGCACTAAACCGCCAGACTAACTGGTCGGACAATTGCCTCGTATTTGGAGACATAGCCGAGAAGAGCATTTTAGTTACTACTTTATTCCTTAATCGATCTTTGTAAATCGTATAATTGTGTTTTTAAACGAGGGTATGTCATATTTCAGGTATCAATACCTTTTACAGTGAAGTGTAAATGGGATGTTAAATAAATTATTAAGAATGTGTTATTTTCTTGTAGTTCCCGCTTCAATACACAAACAAGACAATCAATGGTGTTCGTGAGGCAATCGAAGCGAGTAACTGATTAAACGTGTGTAGCGACCTCATATGTTTACATAAGATTTATGATGGCCGCAGCCGACTTTTGCGCTGACATTGCGTCATCACCGAACTATTATTACCGCAGCTGACGGATAACCTTGTCTATATAAGTTTATTTCACTTTGGCTCGAGACGATGGAAGGCTCCTAACGGAGAGCTCCTAGATAGATAACATCTTGTATGTAAAGAATACTGAAGGGTTTTTTACCTGAAATCTATATCGTTGCAACATCTAACGATTTACTCGTAATTGGTACTAAGTTAATCGCCTCAATTGCTCAATACAATTGATGTTATAAAACTACTGAGGCGTTTATCGTCGAACCACAGAAGTCAAGGAGAAGTTTACGCAGAAAGCTTCAATTAATTAGCGCACCTTTCAGAGTCGCGATAGTGCGTAAGGAATCGCAGATCCCATCAGGTGTTGTAACCGGCTTACCTGGATGCCTACAAGGAACAATCTAGCGAAATAGGCAGCGACCTGCAACGGCTCCCTACACGTGCAAAAAATGACATGGGATGGAATTTCTTTGTGTTAAAGAGGAGTCACAGGCAAAAGATACGGAATGTCGATAAAAGTATGTCTGTTTTAAGTTGGGAAATATCGCAATCCACATATATTTAATGTACCGCATGAAATTGTCTTGCATATAAATATAATCTATTGTCCTTTTGTAATCATGTTTTTCTTTTTTCACAAGTGTCTTTAATATGTGCTGTGCAATCAAGCACGAATGCGATTGAGAAAATGTGTGCCATAGGAATTGATGAGGGGCAGGGCGAATACGAGTTTTCTAATTTTACTGCCTTAGTTGAAAAAAAACTGCGCTGTTTGCCATCAGACCAGAGCGATGAAGCTATGCTTCACATAATGGAGTATTTATATCGTCTAAAGTTTAATCAATAATAAAACTTAGAATTTAAGTAATTGTAATACTCGGAGCCCTGCTTTTCAGGAGCTTAGATCATAACCGTCGATGCCCCCCCCCCATACACAGTGTAAAATTCCAATTACGTTTAAATTTAGAGGCGATTGATTAATCGCCATTCTTGAGGTGATGTAGGGGTCTTCAAGTATAGTGGTTGTAGTGTAGAGTTAGACCATATTGCTTCACATTTTTCTCCGATGATTTCACAGCAGGTATTTCCGATGCGAAAACTGAAAGACAGTGAACGCATCGAGTTTCCAGTCGCCAAATATAAAAAAGCTAGTATTTAATGCAAATCGGCCTTGATAGTAAATTCTTTTATCATCCGAGATTGATATTCTCCAGTTAGTGGTGTGTGATTTTGTTTATAAGTGGCTCCACGTGCGAAAGCAGCTCGTCAAAAGTTGTTGGGCTTATACGAAAATACTCAAAAAAAGTTCGGGATCTGTTCTTATCTCATCTACGAGAATCACTTCGCCACGAATTACTCTGTGCGCAAAAACAGGTCAAACCCACCACTTTCTGGGCGTAAAATAAATTAAAGAGGAGTTAAAATAGTTTTTACAAAACGCAACGTATCCGATACATTACATTCGAGATTTTGTTACAAGGCTTGTATGTATGCTGCAGCGGATTCGCCTTGTATTCACTACAATTCAAACATCTGCGATAAGGTGACGTCCATCCACTTAAAAACTGCAGAATCATGATGAGAACGCTCAAGTTATGACGTAATAAAAGAATGTGCGGTTATTCAGATGATTATGACGTATTCGACACAAGTTGCCTCAGGCCTGTTCAAGAGTGTCGAAGTTTTACGGAAGTTGTCGAATTCCTGGCCTGACTGTACTAAGGGAAGAGATAGAACGGCAGAACCATGTACCAGGAGAGAGGGGAACAGCGCATCAGTTCGGTCAGCTTACCATCTCGAATTCGCGGCCGAGAACGTCCTTGAGTTCCGCCTAGACTGCTTCGTCGCAGAGTCGACACAGAAAGAACAAAGGAAAACGAACAGTCTATATTAATCGCATCGCGCAATTATTCCGACGCCAGTCGGTCCTGCGAATCGATTCCCGAGTAAAGCGCATTGATTTATTCGTGTGCTCGTATTGACAACGTTTGACAATACACAACTAACTTTCAACCAGCGTGTGCTCGATATTAGAGTCGGATCGGAGGATTATCGCAGCAGGATATTCGAGCCACGCGTTGCAGCACAGAGCGTTATCTATAACGCCAAAAGGTGCACCCACAGAGGGTAAACTCTCCATCAAAAGCTGGTTGTGACTTAACACCAATAGCTTTCTTCTATTAGACACTTTCGATTTGGACACTTCCAGTGCTGAAAAGCTGGTCTGTAAGTAAGTTTTCCCGCGAAAATTAGTGCTGCGTCAACGCAAAAATTGTTTTACCATTACAACAGGATGTAGCAATTGGTATGTATGTTTCTGGTGCCATTCGACCCCGAGAAATTAGCCAAGGAAAATTTCAGTCGTATGGTCAGTAATTAGAACTTGGATAGGAAAGTGTATACAACCTTACCCAGCATTGCTGTACAGTCTCACCCAGTATTGCCGTACAACCTCACCCAGTATTGCTGTACAACCTCACTCACCCAGTATTGCTGCACAACCTCACCCAGTATTGCCATACAAGCTTACCCAGTATTGCCATACAAGCTTACCCAGCATTGCCGTACAACCTCACCCAGTATTGCGGTACAACATCGCCCAGTATTGCTGTACAACCTCACCCAGTATTGCGGTACAACATCGCCCAGTATTATCGCACAACCTCACCTAGTATTGCCGTACAACCTTACCCAGTATTGCCGTACAACCTCACCCAGTATTGCTGTACAACCTCACCCCAGTATTGCTGTACAACCTCACCCAGTATTGCCATACAACCAGTCAACCACACCCAGTATCGACATACAACCTCACCCAGTATTGCCATACAACCAGTCAACCACACCCAGTATCGACACACAACCTCATCCGGTATTGACATGTAATCTCACCCAGTATTGCCATACAAACTCACCCAGTATTGCCACATAACTGACGTGAAATGTAATAATTAACATTGCCGCTGCGCGCTCACGTTAATTACACGCCTTGCTTTTTTCCTTTGTGTTGTGCTGTGCGACTTCCAACCTGCAGTCAGATCGATTGTGTTAGCATGGTGACTTATTTACGTTCGCACTTATTTCTTTATTGCAGATATTATGTTTCGTTATAATTTCGTTTAAGCTTATAATAAAGTTAATGATTTACACTTACGAAATCATTACCTAGTATTGTCGTACAACACTCAGTTCAGTGTCTACACAAAACTAGCCTAGTGATGCTATAATGTCAGCACACAATCTTACCTAGTAGCAGCAAACGACTTCCACGATATTGTCACAGACATCTTTGGCCACAGTATTAGCCGGCAACCTTAACCGGTCGCTTAACATTTTACTAATACCCTGTACTTTTTTTGGTAGTTTAATTAATTAATATGTACCACACTAAAATGACGGTTACTGCCCAATGGAACATGCTAAAATAGAATTCTAACTAATCCTCCGAAGCTTTTCAGGCTATATACACCAACGTACGCTACCACCACACACTATTTAATCTAAAACTAAGTCATGCGTAACCATTGCGATGATTTTATAAAATATGGCGATCAACCATGATATGCTTAGTCGCCGTACCATGTGGTATGAAAATACGACCATGGCTGCATAATATGCGCTAATCATACCAAACCATGTCCCATACTATGGGCTAATCCGTAACGAATCGGGTGGTTGAATACCAACAATATTCTGGTCAATAATTATGTGTACTACATACAATTTACTACCATTTAAAAACCACTAGGGTAAAAGCCATGCTAATTAACGTCTTGCTTAAGGAAAAGGCCTATTCTTAAGAGTATAAAAGTGTTTCAATTTTATTTTTTAAGGCTGGATCAGATGCTACCAAGTTCGCAGCAGAAAAAGAGATCGCGCGTTCACAGCCATTTGTTCTTGCTATTGGTGATCGGTGCTGCCCAGACCAATATTTTTTAATTGCTGATTTTACGGCAATATCTCTTGAAAGCGATGCATTAGATGCATTTTTTAAATTGTTCTGTTGCTTTTTGGTTTGCAACATATCTTATTTCCAGAAATTGTCTTCATGCTCAGCTCTTTGTTCTGTGGGATCATTGTTAGCAGCAATGCAAAATGTGGTCTAAATTATAATTAATTAATTTAACAGTCCGTGGTTTTAATATTCAATATTTTTTGGCATAAAATAATACAAGATCATGTATCAATCAATTCCATATTTTGTGTACATATTTATGGGTTACCTGTTACCATTGCTTCTTGATAAGTAAAGATAGAATAAAACATTATTGTAGTATTGATTGAATGACAGTATAGAGCAGGGATGGGCAACCTTTTTCGGTCTGGGTGCCAAAACCGGCTAAAATTATTCGCAAAATCCTTCCGCGTGCCAACTAACAATTCGTAATATCATATTTCTTTTTCATTCTTGAAGGTGCCTGTTTTGAAAAAAAATGATTTAAATTTACCAACATAGTTCATGCCTAAAATAGTCAATTTTTTTGTAAAACTATACCGTTTTGGTTTTTAACATCCCAGACAGGGAAATTCAAAATTTTGGTTTCTGCATATCTAAACCATGTTTCATGAAGATTCCATTATTCCTTCTGGTAGATGTCGAGGCGACAACATGCCATGCCTGTCAAGCGTTTGACAAGAAAAAAAAATAATAAAAAAATAAAAACGGACAAAAACAATATGTGTCCCAGACCCATAATAAGCACCAGGTACAAACCATGAAACGCACATAAGGCTTTCTTTACTCAACATCGCAGTGTAAAACAAGGCATTGTTAGTAATTTGGAAGAAGCTGCACTTATATGGTTGGCCATCGAT
Source organism: Ciona savignyi (assembly GCA_000149265.1). Lineage (NCBI taxonomy): Eukaryota > Metazoa > Chordata > Ascidiacea > Phlebobranchia > Cionidae > Ciona > Ciona savignyi. The sequence goes on from CH003037.1 coordinate 157,609, forward strand.
GTCATAATTCAGTAAAATCAGGCGCTGCTAATTTAAGTGCGCGCACCTAATTTACCAGCGCGCTGGTAACCTTTTACCTGGCCCCGAGTGTCACAGTTCGTCTCTTTACGCCATCATGCGGCAAAATTGTCAACGCGTTTATAAATTAACAGAGCGCACTTAATTAGCTTCAGTGTGTCACAATTCAGTGAAATCAGCGCGCTGTTAATTTAGATGCGCGCACTCAATTTACCAGCGCGCTGGTAACCTTTCACCTGGCCAAGAGTGGTGTCATCGCTTCTCGGCTTTTTTGAGTTAGAGTATTGTGTGCCAATTGCTATAGGACAAGGCAGGTTCCTCCGCCTAACACCTATTGCAGCTAGGAAATTTTTTGTAAATTACTGTACTGTGATTACTCGGATTTACTCTACGCAAGCAAGCCTACAACACCAGGTACTTAGAGTATTTGCCAACTATTTTTTGACCGCCATCAAGTGCATAGTCTTTGTGTGTGTCTATATTGTATAAACATCTATAAGTCTACTTTTTTTCCGCCATCTAGTGTGTAACCTTTTTTGTCCCCTTTTTTTTCAAAGTTTTCAGTGTTTCCGCTTTTTTTTTCTTTTTTTCACTTGCTTTTTTTCGTCCCCATTAGCCTTTTTTCGCTTATTGCCAAAAGGGCAACACTTTTTTTAGGGAAATTTCCCTATTTTGAGAATTGGAACTACTCCAATTTTTTTCTCAGCTTTGCTGATATATTTACTGTGTTTCTCTGTATCATAACCTACCTTGTTGAGGGGTACACTCAGTGGGCTTCTTGGACACACAGCAATAACAACCTGCAATAATATAAAATAATTAATAACATAATAACATAATTTATACACAAAATAACACAAAAACACAAACCCAAAATGAGTAGCTGCCAGGAGATAGAAGTTGACCTCCCAAGATCCCTGATCTTCCAGCTCACCGGCATGGTAGAACACATGTCGGTGTCGGCTTTTATGGAGCTTTTTGCTCCTGGTGCTCCGCTCTCGGACATATCGGAAATTGTAGATGGAGTTATCATGGATAACTTCAAAGATATGCAATTTCTCATAACACTAAAGGAACAAAATGAAACAAACGAAATACCAAATCTGGAGGAAATCGTTAACTATTTCCAAAACAATGAAATCAATTTTACCACTGAAAACGGCTCAACAATGAGGATTCACGCGATGCTCCCAAAAAATAAACTGGACATAGTGTCACTCCACCAAGTCCCCTGCGACGTCCCAGAAAGTGAACTAATTGAGATAATTAAAAAGTTCCAATGGGGCGAACCCAAAATAATACAATACGGGACACATCGAAACTTCCCCAACATAAAAAACGGTTGGGTCAATGTTTCGATTGAAGGAGTAAAGGTGCACAACATTCCACCACTGATCAAGATCGCCAAGCGCCGAGTCACTGTGACGAAGCCAGGGGAGGCTAACCTCCCCCTCTGCCGCTATTGCAAATGGCGCGGTCATGAACAGCAACAGTGTCCGCAGAAGGGATTTTGCAAGCATTGCCAGCAACACGGCCACACCACCCGCAATTGCCGAAACAATACAGAAAGACGCCCAAGAACCGTATTTACCTCCAATACAAATACGGCTAACTTGAACAGAAAAAGACACCCGAACCACCCAACAACCTCAAACCAACCAACAATCAACGAGACCGAAATGTATAACCAAGCTAATGATGATGGAAACCCCTGGCGCATCGTGAAAAGACAGTCGCCACAAAACGCCTCAATGGCGCACTACAACAAAACCAATACATCAAATCGCTTTGATGCCCTCCAAATGATGGATGAGAACACAGCCATCCCACCAACACTTGACAACCTTACAGTCGATTTGATACCCATCGACCCCATGGAATTCCCGCCAATGGACGGGAAAGATCAAGTATCACCAAAAAAACAACGGCAGCGGAAATCTCACTTCCGCAAAGTTAAGCAAAAAGTCCTGACAAAACTGCCGTTAAATCACTCAGACACCTCTTCAGACAACCAATCAGAAAACGGAAACCCAAAACCCAGAAGGAGCAGACGTTCAGATTCTCTGAACGCGACCCTCCAAGAAATTGACGACCGCTACCAAGAGCACGTAATCGGTCGAAAAGAATCGGTACACGAGTCCGTGTACGGCACGCCGGAGCACACCACGTCCACGCCGACAAAACCTCGTAAAACAGTTGTCGAAATGACGAAATTATTCGCCCAGCAACCATCGCCGAAACGACCTCGACCTCAAGCTTTCCTCGAAGACTCGGACAGCTAACTCTCGCGACAATACGCAAAAATACGTGACAATCACACCAACCCTTCACAACCGCTACAAACACATAACCCACCCCACACACAACAATACAAATGGAAGTCCTAAAAATTGGCACACTCAACTCTAACGGCTACACAAACAAAATTGACGAGATTATATATTACATGGAACTTCATAAAATCAATATTCTATGTGTCCAAGAAACCCACACTATTAGAAAAAATGACGTCATTAATCACAAACGCAGATACAACATCGAAATTCTATTAAACACGGAAATGACGCCAAATCGCGCCTTCCGTCAAGGAACCGCAATAATCATACAAAACGAGATACTAAGAGACCAGGCAATAACCCATAATAAAATAATCGAAAAGAACAGAGCGCAAAAAGTAATTTTAACCAACAAAGATAGGACGATCGAAATATATAACGTTTACTTAAAATCTGGCGCAAAACATGCGATAACAGTAGAAAGGGAAGCGGCAATAAAACAGATAAAACATAATCTAGAGGAAAATAACACCGCGATAAGACTTCTCGTAGGCGATTTTAACATGGTATTAGAGAAAAATGACGTGAAACAAAATTACAATCCCGACCTAAAAAGAGATAGAGATGCATTAAAAGAAATCTTAAGCGAGCATAATCTATACGATGGCTTTTAGGAAAATTCATGGGAGAAAAAATAGAATTCACAAGAAAAACCTTAAACGCGGCATCACGGATAGACCGCATGTATGCGAACGCATATACAATACATAAAACGAAATCAATAGAGCATACGATAAACGCTTTTTCGGATCATAATAACTGTCCGATAATAACAATAAACTTAAATAGCGGCAACCAATGGGGCAAACCAATATATAAAATAAACAACGCGATTTTAGAATATGACGACGTAATAGAACTATTAATAATACAATGGAAACTATGGCGAAAACAAAAACATAAATATAACAACGTATTAAACTGGTGGGAGAACGGAAAAGCGATGCTTACGAACGAAATAAAAGCCATATCAATCGATATTAACCAAGCGGAACGCAAAAGGTATGAAACCAGCCTAAAAAAATTAGACACGCTTAAAAATACGCGACTAAACGAAACAGAAACGAAGGAAAAAGAACAATTGGAATGCAACATACATAGGTATGAAATGAAAAAACACCAAGGGAGCCCTTATACGCGCAAAACTAAAACCAATTGAAAACGAAGAATCGCCATCGAAACATTTCTTTAAGCTAGAAACGCGCAAACAAAACCGCGATCGTCTTTACCACGTGAAACAACCGAACGGAACCACCACTAAAACGCCTAAAGAAACCATTGAAGCAATCTACCAATTCTACAATAACCTCTGGGCTGAAAACGAAAATGCCATAAACTACGACGAGTATCTACAAGACCTGACACCACTGGAGATCAATGAAAGTGAACGAAACAAAATAACGCAACCAATAAACGCAAAAGAAATACGCGAAGTAATAAATAACATGAACAACGATAGTTCGCCAGGTAGCGACGGCATTACGATTAAACTTTATAAAAAACTATGGAACTACATAAAATTCGATCTCGAAGAACTATACAATAATATACTAATTAAAAAAGTAATGACCCAAACCATGAGAACCGCACTGATAAAACTTATATATAAAAATAAAGGCGACAAAGCAGAGATCAAAAACTGGCGCCCCATATCTTTATTAAACACCGATTACAAAATACTAAGTGGAATAATAACAAAGCGATGCGAACTAATCATGAATGAAATAATTAGCAACAATCAGAAATGCGGGCTAAAAGGGAGAACGCTAGATCACGCACTATACAACATTACGTCAATTATAGAATCTTCAAATAAATTCAATAAACGAACATCAATAATCGCAATAGACTTTGAAAAAGCGTTTGATCGCGTAAATCATTCATTCATAAAAGCGATATTTAAAAAATTAAATCTGCCCCCCGTATTAATAACATGGCTAGAAATCTTGTATAACAATATAGACAGCAGGATCCAAATAAATGGCGCCCTCACACGGCCAATAAAAATAAAAAGAGGCATCCGGCAGGGTTGCTCCTGCAGTATGCTTATCTTTCTACTTGGAATCGAGACCCTAACGAGAAAAATAATGAAAAATACACAAATAAATGGAATAAAACTCGGCCCAACAGAAACAAAATTGGAACAATATGCGGACGATCTAACGTTAATCCTTAAAAACAAAGAATCGCTAAAAATAGCAATGAATGAATTAAAAAAATACGAAAGAATATCCGGACAGAAAATTAATACGGACAAAACGCAAATAATATCAAACGACCCTGAATTAATCCAATACGCAAAAGAAAACATTAATGAAAACGTAATAAGTGAAAAAATTAAAATCCTAGGTCTCTATGTAAGTCTACAGTCACAGTGCCTCGACGATAACCTGAATAAAATACTGCAAATCATAAAAACCTTGTATTACAAACACCGCGATAGAAATTTAACATTAAAAGGAAAAGTTATGCTTGTCAATGCGCTATTTATCCCCCAAATTCTGACCATAGCTAAACATATAATAATACCTAAATTAATAATTAAGCAACTTAATACCTACATATTTAAATTTATTTGGTACCCAAGTCACATTGAAAAAATTGCGCGAAAAACCTTAATAGCGCCAACATGCGACGGCGGGCTATACGTCCCAGAAATAAAAACAAAAATAGAAGCAGCGCGAGCGACACGACTATTTAAAATTGCACATTTACAAGACATAAAACAACCATGGGAAGAATGGCTTCGATATAACATAGGATCGACAATGAAAGCAATAAACAAAAAACTTTACACGAACCTACGACCAAACGCAAGCGAACCCGGAGACTCTTTTTTGCAATTTAAACGAATAATTAGAACAATAAACCAGCAAGAATACGTATGGGAAACCTCAAAACTACGGCCAATATACGACATCTTAATAAAAGAAAAAACAACCCCGAAAGTAATAAGCGTAAACAGCGACCCGATACCATGGCAACAAATTACTTTAAAATCAAAGGCAATAAAAACCTTTTTTAATAATATAGATAGAGACCTTAGCTTTAAAATTGCCCACAAAGCCTTCTTCCTAGGCGACTGGATAAAAAACCATACAAATAGAATGCACAAAAACGGAAATATAACAATCACAAACTGCAAATTCTGCAAACTACCAACGGACAATATTAATCATATCATGGTAGAATGCGCAATAATTAATAAACTAAAAACGCTTACTGAACGATTGCACAATCAAATATGTAATAGTAAATTAACTCTGAATAAGGAAATAATACTTTATAATAATACGAATGATATAATAGCATTAAAACTCGTAAACATATTGAAAATCGAAATAATAAAGATAAAAACCAAACTCGACGCAAAAAACGAATATATTTGGAAAAGCAAAGAATTTACCCAAAAAACATTATGGATAATAAATACCAAAATTAAAAAATTCATCCAAAACCACGCAAACAAATTGGGCAAAGAAATTATCCGCAAAAAATTCAATTTACGAGAATTACCCTAACCAAATCAATGGGATTTCCCCAAATTAGATTGTGGGGAATTCCCGAAAAACCCCCTCAACGAATCCTTTTACAACATTTTTTTTCTTATCATTCATTTCAAATAGTTGGCAAATACTCTAAGTACCTAACCTGTTTAAAAATTATTTGTATCTAAAATTACAGTAAAATGACATAAATACCGATGAAAAACTGAGACAATGTGTACAGATACCCACCTTTAATGTCGCCCAATTTGATGTGTAATTGTACTTTCATCGCGGAATTAATATAAAAAAAAAAGAGTGGTGTCACAACTTGACTGTACTGTTTATACGCTACCATTTCGGCAAAATTGTTACCGCGTTAATAAATGGGGAGCCCCAACCGATTTTAACCACTAGGTGGCCGCTCAAAACATTTGTTCCCAACAACAACTTGTCGTCAGAGACGCGCAATTCACTTTTTAACTTTACAAAAAAGTGCTAAAAACGCTGTTTCAAGTGAAAAGTAAGCTTAATTTAGTTGCCAAACGTTATTTAAAATTAAGAAACGTAAGTACCGTAAATTTTAGTTGCCTAGATTACTGACCGCAAGTTTAAAATACAGTAGGTTAGGCCTACCGGAAGACTTAAGATTTTTTGTTCACATTCCAGATTACCTTGTTATCATTATAGGACCTGTCAAGAGTAAGAGGCAATATGAACATCCAACTTACAGTCAGTAAATTGCAAGGGGAGTTTTGAGGGCAAGGGGTGCGAAGATAAGTGGTAGAAAGGCAGAGATTTGCTAAAAAGGTTAGGCCTGTATTTAATTACTGGTAGGCCTACTAAATTGTACCACTGTATAAAAATACTTCGTGCACCTTACTTAATTCTGTAAGGATTTAGGGTGGGTTAGTGATGAATGAGTAAAGTTGTCTGTAGTTTCTTATTTCCTGCTTTTAGTATTGTCGTCCAGCTATGCCCGATTTTAACTATATTTTATTATTAGATTACAACAAGCATATGACAAAAATGACAACTTCCAAAATGCGAAGGTTGTTTTACCACCAGCAGTTTCAGGATTTAAACAAGTTGAACAACACCATCGACACTACATCCCGAATGTGGCCAATATATATCGTCAATTGAGTGTTATTATAAGATTCATCTGGCATCAGCTTGAATAATTGTACGGCTATTTATTACCAACAAAGGTATAGTCTTATGTTACACAGCCATCGAGTAGCTACACCAGATCTGGAAGTGAATTTTATTTATCTGGGATGGTAATGGCTTCTATGCAAAAAAGGTTAGGATGACGTAATTTAATTATATGTTACCGCCCGCTTACCAGTATATATTTAATTAAATGTTTTTTTGGATTTTGGAGAAATGTCAGTGCAACGAGTCCAGTTCTTAAACAGACATTTTTTTTCCAGGTTGTCTATTATTGACAGAACGTGGGGAGGTGGTAAATACAACTTGTGAATGCCCTGCAGGCACTGGATGGACCCCATGGAACATGTAAGCATGTTGCAGCAATGCTACTGTTGCTGAAACAATTCAAAGACACTGGGATTCTCCAGACAGGAAAGAGTTGCACAGATAACAATGTATTCGGGTATGTTTAATGTGTTCATGCTTAATGGAAAAATTGATATGTTTTTCTATGCCATATAAGTATTGGCAGAATGGAATTAAAGTAGTTTAAACTAATTTATCATGCAGGATTCCCGGTAAAGGCTGCTAATCTTAAAAGAAAAACTGAAATTCCAATATCTGAAGATTGCAGACCGCTGAAGTTCCGTGAACAACCAGGATATAATGATTATGTCCGAAACTTAGTTATTAATTTTTGTCATGCCTCTAAATCCAGACTGAAACTTATTATTTTGCAAAAGTGTTGATCGCTCAATGATTTGCCTGGTTCTACCACCATATGTGTCAGAGATATATGATATAACCCCTGATGGTGTACACCCAATCATAGTTTTTAATGTATTTCTGTTTTTGTAAGAAGAAAAAGTTGCACTTTGTGCATTTAAATCTGTTGGTTTTATCTAAAATTATTCTCGTATTTGGAAATTTCCGTTTAAAATCAGTCGGCATATGCTGCTGAACAACATTTGCATCGGGCCAAATGTTAATTTCTTTCATCTGAAAATACATGAAATTGATCCATGTAGAAATTATGCTGTTTACGGTTGATTCAGAGACACTAAACATCAGGCCAAGTTCAAAGTCATCTTTGGCTTGCCTTAACTTCATTAACGTCATAAATAAACTGTTCCCGAGGTGAAAGCGATTTACATTTATCAATTAGATGGGATGCAGCAGGACCCAAAATTTGGAAAAAAAAAACGTAAAATGTTCAAAATCTTTAAAACCAGTGTAATACTGTACTGCATCACTATTACTTTTATACTGTACAAGAGGGGTGGGCGAAATTTTTACATTGGTTTGTTTGAGTAGAAGGTTTTTCTTTTTGATTTGCATTAGTTTCAAATGTTCGGATGGTGGATGTCGTCAGTCCAGCCAAATTTCTCTTGCGACCACGCTCTGCTCGCTTACCAATTTGTTTTAAATTTAAAAATTGAAGGCACAGCAGCCTTCTTTTTAAGAATTTTGTATTTGTCTGCAAATTAGGCAAAACATTAGAACTAGGTAAAGGCCTTGGTCATGTTTAAGACTACTATTCTTCATCTAGGCTTTACAATATATGGGTCAACCAATAGTTGGATTGCATCGACATCCAATGTACTATAATTAATAGAATATGGTAGTAGACCACCTACTTTTTTGTGTAATAGTATAATCGTCTTATTTGCAGTGGTCACTGCACACTCTTCCTAAGGGGCCAGGTTCCCAGAAAGCATCCGTTCCGGGATTGACCCTTTTAATGGCAACCTGCCATTTTCTTCTTATAGTTTTTTTTTCTTTGGGAAAACAATGGCCACCCTTTCTGTTGTAGCATTTCGTATATATTCTGGAAATTTAAGATAACCTACTATAACGTACTTGAGATAACCTGCGTCATGCTGTATAACGTACCTTAGACTATACAACTGGCGTCATGCTGAATGACGTACCGTGAAATGGGGCAACTTTGCCCGAAATTTCAAAAATTTTTGAAAGTGAAAATATTCCAGCTTTTACATACAAACTAAGTGAATTTTTATTTTATAGTATAAATTCATCATATGATTACCATACTTCCATAAAAACAAGTGAAAAATTATCTTTAAACCATTATGTTTTGTATTTTTGCAGGTCCTGTTTTTTTTTCAAAAATAATGTTGCTTAGTACTTTCTCTTACAGCCTTATTATTAATAATGATATAAATATGATAAGTATTGTGAGTGAAGATATTCTCATTAGCAACGTATTGCATATGATTTTTATTTGGTTCCATATAAAAACAAAAAATGTTGGTGAACTTTTTAAACTTCATGCTTATTTTGGTGTATACGGTACAACTTTGCCCACTTTGAGATGCCTAATCATGTTACATGAGTACGGTAATTCATTAGTCATTCCTACATTGGTTGATGCTTAAAATGCATTTACAGATTTTAATTTAACTTTCTAGGAAAATTTCATGTATAGTGTAAATGCAATGAGAAGATACAGGAAAAGAAAGGGAAGCAGAGAAAGAGTACAGGGTTCCCAGGAGAACTTTATCTAATAAATTAAAGAAACTCCACTCAAAATCTGTAGGTAGGCCCACTGCATTGACAGAGGAAGAAGAGAGAGCAATGGTTCATCATCTTCTAATTTGCGCGGAATGGGGAATGCCTCTATCCTGTCTTGATGTCCGAATGATTGTAAAAAATCATATTGATTCTAAAGGAAAAGTAATAGAGTGCTTTACTAATAATATGCCTGGCTATGATTGGGTGAAAGGATTCCTTCATCGTCACAAATCTTCACTTACTGAACGCTTGTGTAGAAATATCAAAAGAGCAAGAGCTCAGACAAGTCATGATGATATAAATGTGTACTTTAGACACCTTCAATCCACACTTCAAGATATTCCAAGCACACACATAGTTAACTATGATGAAACAAATTTCAGTGATGACCCTGGAGTAAAGAAGATGATTTTTTGTCGTGGTGTTAAATATCCAGAACGAATTAAAAACTTCTCAAAGGGTGCTGTTAGTGTAATGTTTTCAGCAACAGCTAACGGCGAGTTTCTGCCATTGTACGTTGTGTATAAATCAATAAAGCTGTGGCACAGTTGGTGTGAGGGTGGTCCACCAAGTACTCGCTATGGAAGGACCACATCTGGTTGGTTTGAATGCATGCACTTTCGAAGACTGGTTTACCAGTGTTATTGTTCCTTGGGCAAAAAAACTTCCTGGGACAAAAGTCATTATTGGAGATAATTTAAGTTCTCATTTGAACAGTAGAGTCATTCAAAAGTGTGAAGAACTCCACATTAATTTTGCTTTTTTGCCACCAAACACTACCCACCTAACTCAACCACTTGATGTATCTGTTTTCCGTCCTGTAAAAACACATTGGAGAAACATTGTCAGTGAATACAAAGAGCAATACCCGAGCAGCACTTCATTGGATAAGCACATGTTCCCTAACCTTCTAAGTAAGCTGATGAAAATATTGCAAAAGGATGGAAATGACACAAACATCATAAAATCTGGATTCAAAGCAACAGGGATATATCCATATAACCCTAATGAAGTTCTCAAGCGACTTCCAAGTACAGACTTAGATGATAGTGTATCAAGTAGTATATCTGATAGTGTTCTTACTTACCTACAGCAGAAAAGGGGCAAAAAGAAAGAAATTGGAAGTGCCACCAGGAAAATCAGTCAGTGTTGATGATTTGAAGACTTGCCAACCATCTACTAGTGGATTGCCAATAACAAAAACGAAAAACTCAACGAAAGGAAATATAGTAAGAGCAGATGAGGTGTCTACAAAGGCAAAAAAGAAAAAGACAGGTGGTGCACAGCAGCATGCTTACTGGAGCAGCAGTGATGAGAGTGATTGCAGTTTACACTACAATGATACATCAGATGATCTAGAATCAAGTGAAGAAGAAAATTGGCCACAAGAAAGCAGAAATAAGTGCGGAGATTTTGTGGTTATAAAATATATTGTCAAGTCAAGTGTGATTCATTATGTTGGTGAGATTGTCAATTTCGATGCAACTGCGGCTTTTGCAGAAATTCATTTCATGAAGCATCTTGGAAAAGAGCTCTTTGCTTGGATAAATGAATATTGTGAAGTCGACTTAAACCAAATAGTTTTAAGCTTGCCACCACCACAACCAAACAGAAGAGAGCAATACACTTTCCGTGCTGAATTGAGTGGTATTACCAATCTCCGATAACAATGTATTTGTTGCAATTTTTCATGATGTGTATGTTTCATGATGTTCTTCATTCGTTTCTTGGTTTATTTTGTTTCGCAATTGATTTGCCACTTATTTAAAGTAAATATAAAACAATGGGATAATTTTTAGCTCTGGTTTATAGTTTTTACAATTGTTCTGTATTAGTAACAATGTGACAAAAAACAATTATAAGAACTATGTACTCTACCATACAATAACTGATGCTATTGTACCAGCTTTATAATAAATATTGGTTCCAGTAGTTTTTTTTGTCTTCAGAGTGGGCAAAGTTGTCTCTAGAAGTTTAAAATTGCATCTTACCATGGCAGATTGTGCATTCAAATGTACAAATACATATGTGGGCAAAGTTGCCCTATACGGGGCTACTTTGCCCACCTGAGGGGGTTTTTTAAAAAAATAACAGTATGAAAAAAATTAATCTCATAATTTCACATAAGAAATGTAGTACAACATGAGACATGTTGACTGAACTACAAAAAAAACATTTAACTTCACTATGTCTAAAGTTATGGCCATAAATGCACAAAAAGTGGGCAAAGTAACCCCATTTCACGGTACTAAGTATAACTTGAGTCGCGAATAAACCGTCTATTGAATAAGAAGCAGAATACAACTAAACCGAATCAAAACTTG
>CH003037.1:169561-180517 GCA_000149265.1 Ciona savignyi
AAATCGTGGCTACAATAATTATTTGTAGACAATCTGTGGAGAGTGAATTTATAGACTTTCCGCTGCGCAGCTCGCCAGAGACCGTAAGGCAGCCGGCTGAATCAGGCTCAGCCAACCTCAAGCAACCAGCCTTTAGAAAGCGCGAGCCCACATTGGTGAGACCCCGACGTGATAATGGACACGCACCTTCCCGAAACGAACAATTTCCGACGTCAACTTCAACTAGAAGTTTCAACTACATTGGCAACGACGAGTGGTCCAACGCAAGTTATTTACGAATCAATTTCAAGCATCAAGTAAGAAACGCCCCATTTCGCTGGACGAAGTTGGTGACTATACAACAAGACAACGCACTCTATTAAAATCAAGTTAATAGAAGAGAATCTGCAAGACGACGTTTCCTTTACGAAATATGAAAGGGTTGTATTATTATTTTTGTAGCTTCTAGATTTTATACTATATGTAATTATTAGTCTGCAACGATTGCAAATACTAGTGTTCCCGGTTTGGTTGAATGGTACTAGGCTATTGCAAGAATGCATAATATCGGTGTTTTACTCTACAGACTTCTTACATACACGAAGAGCAAAGAGCTTTGAGTCAATGATGCCATGCTGCGCCAACCCATCCGGTATATTAGGCGCATTTACACGTCGAACGACGTTTGTTTTGTTCGTTCGCGCCAGATTTTTCAATGTTACCGCCGACAAGGCGTTAGTTTTCTTTTAATCGCCTCACGCAAATTATGCGTCTAGTTCATGCGATTATATACTCGTTTTGAGCAGCAGCTCGAGTTTTGTTTCTTATCCTGCGAAGTCAGATAGCCCCTGCCCCGCGCGTTTGCGCTCATGCTGTGTAAATTAAGTGAGCGTACCCGCTTCACAGCGCTACAGTTTATTAAACGACACCAGCGTACTTCCGTGTATAGCTATGGTAATCGCGCCGCATGTAAATGCGATGTCTAATTGTCTAATCGCCTCTCAGTCAATGTGTCGGATGTTCCGAACCGAATATATTTCGTGTGTAAAACAGGCTTTTACAAACACCGCACAATAATGACGAGACAGGGCGTATGTTCTGCATATTGATTGTTTGCTTTTGTTCATTGATGGAAATACGTTTATTTCCCCTAACCGATACGAGTCGTAAAACCTATATATGCCAGGTCGCTCGTTTTTTTGGCGTTTTTATTAATTGCGCTTTCGTCGCATATAGCGAGATCATCGCTGCATTTATTTCATGCGCACTCGGTAGTGAGTAACCAGGCGTACACGCCTTGGTTTATTAGCTGGCAAAGTATGAAAATATGGCTCATGTGATGCAAATTGTGGCATTGCTACCTTGAATGTGAGATGTCACTTTCACTACATTTCAGATAACATTTATCACGCATTAACATACACGACACCAGATTTTAATGCACAATTGCACAATTCTAGCTTTGTACTTAATTCTCCCAGCCAGGTCATTGTAGTTTTTGCAGGATACACGTGTGAAATGCTCGAAACTTCGTGAGATCGTTCACCACATGACTTCGATTGTTATTTCGACTGAACATCCGAAATGCTCAACGAGACCGTGATTTTATTTTCTCACACTTAACAAAATGTGGAAAAAATGAGATGTTGTAGCATTTCGTATATAGTATATATATATATATATATATTTGTTTTAATTTATGTCTAAAATATTTTGTGTTTTAACGTCGTTTTTTTTGCGTTTCAAGTTTACCGACTCTCACGTTTTATTACTTTGTACGTAAACTGTATAATCGCGTGAGCTAGACGCATAATTTGCGTGAGGCGATTAAAAGAAAACTAACGCCTTGTCGGCGGTAACATTGAAAATCTGGCGCGAACGAACAAAACAAACGTCGTTCGACGTGTAAATGCGCATAATATACCGGATGGGTTGGCGCAGCATGGCATCATTGACTCAAGCTCATGATAGCATAATCGTAAAAGCGTTACTGACCTTGTTTAAAATGAAGTGCATATGTAGCAGTTGTTGAAGGCGCGTTTGCTCTTCGTGATTGTAAGAAGTCTGTAGAGTAAAACACCGATATTATGCATTCTTGCAGTAGCCTAGTACCTACCATCCAACCAAACCAGGAACACTAGTATTTGCTATCGTTGCAGAATAATAATTACATAGTATAAAAATAGTAATAAAACTTACAAAATATAATCTAGAAGCTACAAAAATAATAATACAACCCTTTCATATTTCGGAAAGGGAACGTCGTCTTGCGTATTCTCTTCTTTCGTCGGCGGAGACGATGCTTATTAACTTGATTTGAATAGAGTGCGTTGTCTTGTTAGTCACCAACTTCGTCCAGCGAAAAGGGGCGTTTCTTACTTGATGCTTGAAATTTCTTCTTAAATAACTTGCGTTGGGCCACTCGTCGTTACCAATGTACTTTTAACTTCTAGTTGAAGTTGACGTCGGAAATTGTTCGTTTCGGGAAGGCGCGTGTCCATTATCACGTCGGGCTCAACAATGTGGGCTCGCGCTTTTTACAAGCTGATTGCTTGTAGTTGGCTGAGCTTGTTTAGCCGACTGCCTTACGGTCTCTGGCGAGCTGCGCAGCGGAATGTCTAGTTTCCACAGAACACCCACCAAATATAATGGTGGCCACGATTTGTACAGTCTTAATCTCAAACTCGAAGTCTATAACTCTTGATTCACTTTAGTTGTATTCTGCGTCTCATTCAATAAATATACGGTTTATTCGCGAAGCGAGTTACTCAGTACGTTACACAGCATAACGCAAGTTATCTTGTCTGAAGTACGTTATATATAGATTATATATATTTCCAGAATATATAGGGAATTTACAAGGTGCGAGAAGTTTACGTGCGAGACGTTTCACATCTGCACGTTTAACTGAGGGGAATTAGGTGAAAAAACTATGTTAACGATTAAAACGGCAAAAAAACAAAGGCCCGTACAAGGTGATAATTACGTAGCGAGTAATAACACGTGAGATTCGGTAAACTTGAAACGCCAAAAAAAACGACGTTAAAACACAAAATATTTTAGACATAAATTAACACAAATATATAATACAGTAGAACCCCGCTTACCTGACCACCTATGGGACCGTAATCAAGCGGTCGCGTTAGCGGGGTGGTCGGTCGTGTTAGTGAATTTTGATTTGGAGCAAATTGTCGTCAAATGCGGCTAAAACGTCTGCATTTTTACTAAATTTTCACAAAATGCCATTATTTTTATCAGATACTGCAAAATGAATTTAATACAAAAGTTTATCTTGTAAGATTTAGTACTGTTTGCCACATTTTCTTTCGTGTGCGCTCATTTATTCTTATTGTTTTGATCATAAAAGAAATTTAACCTTATTATTTTGGTGACAAAGGCAAATTTTTTAGCATATGTGGTCACTTAAGCGGAGTCAAATTTGAAGTTTTGGACCAAAATATGGCGGTCCTGGTCTGGAAACCGGGGTGGTCGCGTTATTGAAACAGAATGCAATGCATTAACCATAGTAAATTATTTGGGACGGCACGGAAGTGGTCCTGATAGCGAGGTGGTCGTGTTATCGAGGTGGTCTCCAAGCGGGGTTCCACTGTATATATATACTATACGAAATGCTACACATTTGTGCACACAACACTGAAGCATTGTAAAATGTAGGATATATAGACACTAAAATCTGGGAAAGGCGAACAGAAAAAATAATCTCTGACGACAAGTTGTTGTTGGGAACAAATATTTTGAGCGGCCACCTAGCGGCTAATCGGTTGGAGCTCCCCATTAGCAGTGCACTGCTAACTACAACTGGCTATCAGTGTCATAATTGTCCCCTATACACAGAGTTTCTATGTCCATCCTGCGTTAATTAATGCGCGCGGCACTTGTTTTTAGACCAAACATTCTGGGAGAACGTGCAATTTTTAGCTTTTTCGTGCAAATGCCATGCTTTCTAGACCGAAACAAGGTTTGCAGAAGATTTTTCACTAAACCACCCAATTTAATATAGTTTGGCAGTGTGTGCATTAACGATGTTTGCTTTCTCAGCTGTAATACAGAAGAAAGCCAAATAATTATAGTAAGACTAAAGAATGTCAAGGCTAACTGATTTAAGAAGCCAAATAAATGCCCTGTTGCAGGAAGCCCAAAACCAGAGTTCCAGCGAGAACGTGATTTCTCGGTATATTCAGCATTATTATTTCTTAGGCTAGTATTATATAGTTGAATTTAAAATCAGCATAGTGCATTTTAAACTTATTTAGGCTTAAATGATAGTTATATTTATTATGTATGTTCATGAATTGGAAAACAGGCAAGCACGGTAAGCCTATAGACTAAAGTAAAAAAGTTCACAACATACCAACAAAAGGCAAGTGATAACTTCTGCTATTATGCACACCATAAATATATATATTAAATGCCGTTGAGTAAATGCATGCCATTTTAAGGGCAACACTAAAATGAGGGAGTGCGGGAAGGAGGGTAACTACTACATATTAAAATTAAGAAAACTATTTACTAATCTCAATTCCAGAACGAACCCTAATTCCAACCCCAGTAGGTACCACAGGAAACATGTAGGCTATAATAATATATAACGCATGACTGGGCTGAACAGACCGAATGAATTAATTGTAAGACAAGATCGAGACGGTGAGCATACCAGAAAATAAGAAACCGGAAGCTGGTTGACATGGGTTCTACACGATGCAGTCTGGAAAGCATTCAAGTGCACTCACAAGATTTTTTAATCTACTATATTGGTATCATCATCATAAATGCGCCTCAAAATAACTGGGATATTCATTCTAATTCAGTTAATCTAACCACCTACGACTAATATCCCACAGCTCAATAATCATATACAACACACTGCAATATACAGAAAAACGTGATTACATTGGAACGTTCCCCTCTACCAAGCTACCAGGTATTTACTCCAATGTGGCAAACTTGGTTAGAATTTCAGCCTATTTTCTGAAACCACTTAGCCCGCCCAATATTTAAAGCAGTTTGGCGATGGAGGGAGCTAGAGAATTATGACACTGATGGCAAGTTGAAAGGTTACCAGCGCGTACGGTCGTGTGGCCAAATGGTTAACGCGACCGATACATATACCGACTTCTATACAAAAAAACGGTCCTAGCGACGAGCGCATTATGGGTCGAAACTCGGCTCGGTAAAAAAAAGGTTACCAGCGCGTTGGTAATTTATGAACGCGTACTCAATTTGTGAGCGCGTTAACAATTTTACCGCACGGGGGCGTGAAGAGATGAATTATGACACTCTTGGCCAGGTGAAGAAAGGTTACCAGCGCGCTGGTAAATTAAGTGCGCGCATATAAATTAACAGCGCGCTGATTTTACTAAATTGTGACACTGATGGCCAACGACGGTCGATGTTTTTGTCAGTAAGTTAAGTGCGCGCTGGTAATTTATGAACGCGTACTTAATTTGTGAACGCGTTGACAATTTTGCCGCATGATGGCGTAAAGAGACGAATTGTGACACTTTTGGCGGGGTGAAAGGTTATGAGCGCGCTGCTTAAATTAGCAGCGCGCTGATTTTACTGAATTATGTCATCGATGGCCAACCATACACTTACGCCATAGGGTGCTATATACAACACTTCTGCCCGTTATACTAATTAATTCTGGCTGTGAAGTGCTGGTAGAAATAACAAGTACAGCACTAAGAAACACCTTCTACAAGCTGTTAAAGTGCAAAGACTTGGAATACCATATTAACTATTCGACGCAATGTTAAACAATAGATAAAAAGGCATTGCTCTAAGGAACCAATGCTACAACTATCATCGAGTGGGTTCCCCGTTGACAGACGTGATCTGAAGATGCTGGTGAAGACACACACATAGATGAATACTAAAAAAATAATGTTAATAGACCAGGAGATGATTGTTACTTGCCCACTAAAATTGCAGTGGAGACAAGTGCTAGACCCGCCTGTACAAAGTTGTCTCTATATCCATTCCTACTTAAAAGGATTTACACATAACCAAAAAAATACAAATCCTGATAGAATGCTGCCCCCTTGAGTTTGTAACCTCTCTACTGATGGATATTAAATTAATATTCCATTAATCAACATGTCACGTGCATACTTCCTGAAAAAACAACTATTCATACTAAATAAACCACAAGTCAAAATTAAATTTGATTGACAGCTTGAATTCTATTTGAATAAGGTATGCGCGCCATATAGGTCATCATACCCAAATAGAATTTCTGGCTATTATTAACGTGTGGATTATAATTGTGGATATATCCAAAGCAAGCAAGATCAAAACACCAGGTAACCTAGTTATCCCTTGCTTGTTGTTGCACAATCAATTCACCCGTATAGATTTGTGTGTGTGTGTTTACTTGTTACTTTTTTTCACGTATAATATAAAAGTGTTTGCTACTACTCACCATATCTTTTTTTGTAAATACTTGGCAACACTGATAATTAGTCTCGCTTTTTTAATAATTAGATTGTTGTGTTTTTTTGTGTGATTTTTGCATTTTTTGCTCTTTTCCGCCCAAAACTTGGACGGCGAAGCCCTGGCCGAATTTTCCAGAAATTTTTGACCCTAAATTCCTACTCTGCCCGTCAAAAAATTTCATCTTTCGTTTGTGGTCTTTTAACAAAACAATTTTTCTAAATTCTCAAAACAAGGACCTCTTGCATCTTAATCGTAAACAAAAACAAAATTGTTAATACTCACAAAATGGACAAGATTTTGGAAATTGACCAGCACTCAAGGAGATCCGTCATCATCCAGCTCACCGGAGGTGTCGAGTTTATCTCAGTTTCAACTTTCATGGAGCTTTTTCAACCAGGGTCTCCTCTGGAAAATATAAAAAACATGGTTGAAGGAGTTATTACAGACTCACATAAAGATGTTGCATTCCTACTTACCCTAAAAGAGGAATTCGGACAAGAACAACAAATTACAGATCTCATACAATATTATCAAAACAACGTCATCACATTCACCCCGGAATCTGGAACCACAGTAAGAGTTATTGCAAAACTCCCAACCCCACCGATGGAGACAGTCTCTCTTCACCCGGTTCCATGCTATATTGATGAGATAAAATTGAAAAATACTTTGGAACAAAACAAATGGGGCAAAATTAATAATATGGAATTTGGAGTACACCGGAATTTTAGAAACATTAAAAATGGATGGCTAAGCATAAATTTTAGTAAACTAAACACAAACAACATACCAAAAGTGTTGAAGTTCGGCGGAAGATGGATTACCGTCACAAAACCAGGAGAATCTCATATGCCATTGTGTAGATTCTGCAAGGAGCGTGGGCACGTTCAAACAAGATGCCCAAAGAAAGGATACTGCAACTTTTGTAAATCGAATGGGCACATCCTTAGATTTTGCCGTTCCAAGCCCAACTTCTTCCAACCACAACAGCAGAACTCCACTCCACCAAACGAAACTGCACCTAAATCATATAGAGAAGTAGTTGCTGGCAACATTCCGACATCCAACAGATTTACAGCTCTACAGAATTTGGAAACAGACCAACAATTCGGAAACACTGTTATACAAACACATAGTACCAACCATTTTCCCACACTCAATACATCAACCCCTAAACAACAACGAACTCCAAAAAAGAAAAATTCTCCAAAACACAAATCAACACCAATCACCACAAAACAACATGAGAAAGAACTACTAGCAAGTACATCAAATCATGCACAATCTGGACAAATAACCACTCCAAATCAAAGTACACCAATACAAAATCAATCAATGCCCCAAATCAAACCATCCACATCATCCCGTAACACTCCGAAAATCAACAAACAAACAAGAGACCCTTACCTCGGATTCAACAAGCAGCTCTTTTGACATAGAAAAGAGCCTTTTGGAAATTGACCAGCTCCATGTCAAATATGTTGAAAACAACCAAACCCACTACCAAACCACCGACGAGACTCCACCCATTGCACCAATGGAAGAACTCGATTCGAGCGACCCTCCAAATCTACGTAGAACTGTTTCTTCTCTGAAGAAGGTGTTTGCGACAGATTCGCCTGCAAAAAAGAGAAAATTCGGATTAGAACTGCTTTATCCAAACACTTAATTACACAACACAAAACACACATAGAAGGTCAATTTCATTTTCTATAGTTCAAAATGGCTTACAAGGAAACGGAAAAAAATACTGAAATTATAATTGGAACACTGAATATAAATGGTAACAAAAATAAGGCCCAAATTATAGCCAACTATATTAATCAAAATAAAATAGACATTCTATGCATGCAAGAGGTTCATGTTTTGACCACAAACTATTTAAAAAGAATAGAAAATATGACAAACTCGATTTTTCATACGAACACCGTTTCGGAAGTGAATTCTGAGATAGGTAACTTCAGACAAGGAACTGGTATATTAATAAATAAGCATTTACTTTCTAAATATAAAATAACTCATACCATAATAATAAATAATTATATTCATAAAATAAATCTATATAATAATAACAATAACATTATAATATATAATATATATCTAAAATCTGGTGGACGATGGAATAATATACTGGAGAGGGAACAACAACTAAAAATTCTTAATACTTATATGGAAAATAAATTGAATGTACAGACTTATGTTCTTGGTGATTTTAACATGGTAATCCGTCCCACAGATAAACAAGGCAAATTTGAACCCAAGCAAAATAGAGGATAGAAAAATTTGGATGAAAATTGAAAAGGAATATAATTTAACAGATGCGCATATCAAATTTAGAAAATGTGAAATCCAATTTACTAGAATAATAAAAAATAAATCAACAAGACTAGACCGGATATATGCTAATAATATTGCCATGAAAAATATTAATAATTTAAAATATATTAAAAACTTTATATCAGACCATAATAATTGCCCAATAATTAATATCAAAATAGAATCTAATAAAAAATGGGGTCCATCTTTTTTTAAAATGAACAATTCCGTAATAGAAAATACTGATGTAATGGAAATAATTAATATACGATGGAAATTATGGGGAAAAGAAAAATATAAATTTGGCAAAATTGAGAATTGGTGGGAAATTGGAAAAAACATGATTAAAACTGAAATTCAAGAAAACTCTCAGATCGTTAGAAAATGGGAAAAATATCGGTATGTTAGCGCCCTGTCAAAATTAGATCATTTGGATAAAAATAAACATATATTAACCCATAATATTAATCTAATCCAACTCCAAAATAACGTACAGATATACGAAAATAAATTAAACCGTGGAGCGCTTATCCGATCCAAAATAAAAGAAATTGAAAATGAAGTAAACTCAAATAGTAATTTTTTTAACTACGAAATAAGCAAACAAAAACGAGATGCGATCTATAAAATTAAAATAAACGAAACGCAAACAACCGAAACTGCAAATGAAACAATATCGGAAATATATATTTTTTATAATAACTTATGGGGGGATTCTCCTAGAGTTCAAAATCAAGATCTTTATTTAGAGGATATAAAACCCATGGAACTAAATCAAACGGAAATTAACTTACTTAAAAAGCCAATAACTTTTAACGAAATTAAATTAGCAATAGATAACTTAAATATGAATAGCTCACCCGGTTGCGACGGTCTCACATCTAAATTATATAAAAACATGGATAATATTTTTATTAATGATTTATGCGAACTATATAATAACTTTATATTTACTGAAATTATGCCGAATACCATGAGAATTGCCATAGTTAAATTAATTTATAAAAAAGGAGAAAAAGCGGATTTGAAAAATTGGAGACCGATCTCATTATTAACTACGGAATATAAAATATTTAGCAAAATAATAAATAATAGACTCTCCTTAATTTTAGATCGTATTATTAGTAATAATCAAAAATGTGGTATTAAAAATAGAAGAATTGACCAAAGCCTATATAATATACAAAGTGCTATAGAATCGGCAAAACATCTCAATAAAAAACTAAGTTTAATTTCAATAGATTACGAAAAAGCGTTTGATAAAATAGACCATAATTTTATAATAAAAATTTTACATAAACTTAAAATCCCAGTAGAATTTATTAAATTAATCAGTATATTATATAATAAAATAAGTAGCATAATAGAAATTAACGGTGCATTTACAGACCCAATAATAATAAAACGGGGTATTAGACAGGGATGCCCCGCCAGTATGTCTCTTTTTCTCATTGGAATAGAAATATTAACAAGGAAAATAAATAATAATAAATTGATAAACGGCTATAAACTGGGACCCATTGAACATAAAATTGAACAATATGCGGATGATATCACTTTTTTAATTAGTAATATAAATTCTCTACCGATTATTAAAAAAGAACTAAATAAATACGAGAAAGCTTCAGGGCAAACAATAAATTTTAATAAAACCCAATATATGTCTAATGACCCGGAAATACAAACCTTTATGAATAAACTAAATATGGGAAATAATAACGTTAATATAATAAAAATACTTGGGATATTCTTTAGTTTTGATCATAATTGTGAAAATAAAAATTGGGAGAAATCAAAAAAATCAATACGAGGCGCATTGGCAATACACCAGGAAAGAAATCTTACTTTATCCGGTAAATGTAAATTAATTAATGCTCTAATAGTTCCGCAATTTCTACACCCCGGTAAGCATATTCTTATAAATAAACAATATTTAAACGAAGTAAATAAATTAATATATAAATTTCTATGGTTTCCTAGTAAATTAGAAAAAATTAAACGACTTAAATTAATAAATTCAATTAATGACGGTGGAAGGGCGATTCCAGACATAGAAATTAAAATAATAGCTGCAAAATTATCTAGACTACATGAAATTACCCAAATTAAAAAGATAGAAACTATTTGGCACGAATGGGCACGTTATCAACTGGGATCAACAATGAAATTAATTAATCCGATATTATTTACCAATTCAGCCCCAAA
>CH003037.1:180617-196012 GCA_000149265.1 Ciona savignyi
CAAGTAATGAAACGAAACTGCAAATTTTGCCAAATACCAATTGATAATCTAAAACATATATTAATTAGCTGTCCTGTAATCAAAAAAATCTTTTTTCATTTAATATATAATTATAACAATAATATATGTCATTTTAAAAGTAATTTAACTAATCAATTAATTTTATATAACTGTACCGATGTAAAACAAAAAGTCCAGCTCGGTGCAATTAAATTAATAACAATAGCAAAATTAGAAATAATTAATTATAAGAAATATTTGGATATGAAAAATTCATATATTTGGCATAATGACGAATTTGTAAGAAAGATGCTTTGGATAGTCAAAAATAAGTTCAGAATATATATCCGTAAATTGTGCCTAGTGCGAAATCCCGAATTTGTCATTAAAAAATTTGGCATATTACCACATATCGACCTTTATCAAATTTAAACTACCTATAACTGTACATGTATAATATAACTTTTTCCTCACCGTATATAAATAAATTATATTTAATATTGCACACCACAAGCAAGGGATAATTAGGTTATCTTATGAAGCTATTAAATATCATGTTATTATTTATTAAAATAAAATTTTCTTTTGTTTCTCATAATATACCTTTACTGCCGATCCTTTAACTAATCCCCAGAACATCGCCACATCACATTTTTCCATCAGTCATCGCAAAGATCGTCAACTTCTTCATTTATCATCCAAAGCCTCATACTTCATATCATCTCGTTTCACCGCTTCATCACCATCTATGAACAAAATTGTATTGTAATATTGTTGTTGTTGTATTCGCATGTTATGTACGGCCGAAAATTCGGTTAAACGTGTCATTAGTCGTCCAATAAAAAAAAAAAAAAAAAAAAAAAAAAAAAAAAAAAAAACAGCTTGAACGGACCCTTTAACACTTTTTTTATTAAGCGAAACGCGAATATATTTTATTGTACATTGAAACTTAAATTTTTGACGGGTTTTTCGAAAAAATCGCGATATTTTTACTTCATTGAATAAAGCACAGCTGATATTCGGACTAAAAATGCATTTTAATATCATTGTTTTATAATACAACAGAGTAGTCGGACAACTTCGAACATTCGAAAGCACTCGTTTTTCGTCGGACAACTTCGAACATTCGAAAGCACTCGTTTAAGCAACCGGAGTTTAATCAGTAGATATCCTTGTATATATATTCTATGTATCCATGCGTTACGGTAATACTGTGTCGACAGTGAGTGCTTCATGATCACGGTTGACCAGCGAGACGCTGGCACCCTCCTCCCCATCATTACTCGAAATATCGCAAGGGGCACTGAAATACATTCGGATGAGTGGCGAGCCTATAGCCAACGAATCCCAAGTAAGTTTAAAACATATCATTTTTCTTCGTTATTAACTCATTATTCCTGTTATACATTTTTCATTACATGCCTGGGAATGGGCTGTACGCACGCCACTGTAAAGCATTCGCGTGAATTTGTATCCGCCACAGACAGGGTTTCGTACACGAAACATTGAAAACCTGTGGCGGCAGTGCAAGAGCCGTTTCGCCAAAATGAACGGTGCTCATCAAAAGTACGTTCGTTCCTGGATGAATTTTTATGGAGAAGATTGGAGGAAAAAAGGCCATCGCCGAAACTTATCAACGCTAACCTGAACATAAACTGCCCTTTTCAGGAATCCCATTTAAAAAGCCGAAGAGAGAAAAGGGAGGGAAGGAACTGTTTTTAATTACACTAATTTGTGGAAGCACCTAAATACCACCGGGCGTTAAATTACTTGATTCCCCGAGACATAATAAAAGCGTAAATGTTAATAAAAAGCGATAATAAAAAGTTACAAATAAAGTATAAAAAGGTGTATCGAAAGTGTACACATTATATATAACGCATCAAACGAGCCCCGTGCGCGTTACATTCGTTCCCTTCTTATTTTACATTAAGACAGTACCGGATTAAGGCGGGGGTTAATGGGGCTGCAGCCCCAGGCCCTTCGAGAACTACTCTACATATATGTCTTAAACAAAAAATTATAATTACTATAAACTTGAATGAATATTAAATAGGCCAGCAAAATGGTCAGGTTAATGGCAACCAGACAAATGTAGATCTTAACAACTTATCTTTGCTGATCGTTTGAATTTTGCCACTCTATTACGTAACAATGCGTAAAGTAATTTCAGTTTAGCAGAAAGTGATTTTGCATTGTGCCTCATTGCCATTTGGCCAACTCCTTGTGAGTCGTTGGTCATGATGGATCCGTACGAAGTGGGGAATAATAGCCTAACCATAGGCGCCAGTGTTTACAAAAAGTAGGTGGTGCGAAAAACAGGCAGCGAAATAAATGTTTTGTATGGCAGGTCATTGCGCCTTCTAGATTTTTTTTTTCAAAATTGTGCACTTAGTGCGAGTTGGTGGCCTTAGGCCGATCCCCTCGTGCAATGTGAAAATTAATCCACTGGGGGAGGTTTCCCTAGTATGTGGTTGCTGCAAGAGACACCTTTCGCAGGCATCTCTCCACAGCGTGCAAGCCACGTAGGGAGGGGTTCTATTGCTTAAGGTATCCCGACACCTAAATTCACGCCCTCCAGTGGTTAGACTGGAGGCAGCGCTGGTTAACCGCACTACCACAGGGTGATGCGATTCCGCAGCTCAGACCTAGCCCTTCGAGTTGCCACCTTACCGAAGTAACGTGAACCCTAGGGCAGAGTGAATTAAGCACCGTTCACCTAATGAATAAAGCAAGGAAAAAAAATTTCTTGCCTTATTCAAATAGAATTTGCCCTATTTATTTTTTTCACTGCCACTTCTATGCATTAATCCGTCTATTAAATAATGTCGATGGGGAAAACCTTTTTCGATACTAGTATTCGACTCTTTCTATAGTAAATAAAAGTGTTAGTGTAATATAAAATGGCTATCCTACGATGAATTGAAGTTGGCCTAAATATATATCTGTAGACAGTAGTAGACGTATACGAACTGATGAGAAATGCTCATGTTTTCAGTTTTCGTATATTAGCAGTTTTATCACTACTATTTTGAAATAAAACTGTTATTATATTTGAATAAGGTAAATGCAAGGATAGGAAAACTTGTTAACTTGGCCTTTTAAAAGTTTATTATTTGAAACCGAAAAATGGAAGCTTTACTAATGGAGAAGCTGTCAAAAAGATGGAGGAAAGAAACAATGCTTGCGTTTAAGGGTAAGCAAGACTTGATGCCAGGTTTGAAAAAGAACCAGATCTAAACATTGCAGGTTCGTCGGATCGAGGGAAAGAGATTTTAGAGATGAGATCCTCTCTCAACGCATTGGAGGCCTCCTTTAAAGAACTGAAGGCCTTGATAGAACGCACCGACGAACGGTTAGATAGATGGATTGGAGCAGTATGGACGAAGAAACTGCCTCGTCCTTCATGGCTGCCAAGGAATACCAAATAACAGGGACCAGTTTTTAAAATACATTTTAAATATATTTATTTAACAAAATGAATTTACCGTATCCAATTGTTCCCACAGAAATTGATATTGCGCATGTGCTGGCAACTAAGGAGAACCGGACCTCAATTATTGTAAAGTTCGTCCGAAGAATGGTTCGAAATGACATCTTCAATTCCAAGAGGTGCCTGAAGGGAACGAAGATGGCAATTACTGAATCATTGACGGCTCCGGATCGTGGAGAAAGCCAAGGAGGTGTTTGACTTTCGAAGCGTGTGGACCTTCAACGGGGCTGTCCACATTTTTCATAATAACAAAAGGCAAGTGCTCCATAGATTATCTGATATTACTAGCATTCTAGCTTCTCCACCCCGTTTCACTACTTATAATTGGCCAGTTTAAATGTCCCGTATGTCACCTTCAAAAAGAAAAACATGTCTGATATGGAGCAAGCTAATCCGAATAAATCAAAATTTTGTTTCCTGTGACAATTGCCACTCAAACTCACACTATAACTGTCTAAAAAATACTTTGCTAAGCCTAAATGCAAATAATATTAAAAAGAATATTTATAATTCACATTGCAACTGGCTATGCAACACCTGCTCTTTTAAGTCACACCTGCCTTTTCATGAGATTTCCGACTCTGAACTTTCGCTTCTGCTTTCCCCTTCTACTACTACCCAAATCAATCGTGACCCAAGTAAATTAAATTCTTTTTTTAATTACAAATGAAGTTAATGAGGAAACAAACTATCATTGGGTGCCCAGAGCTATATATAACATCAAATCAATGTAAATAAATCCCATATGTTTGAAAGTGAGCAATTTTTTCCTACCCTGAGTTTGGATATTAGATCTTTGGCACATCCTTATAATTTGAGCAAACTGGAAGCTTTAGTGTTAATAACTAAAACATGGATAGTTGGAAATCAAACAGGGCATTATTCAAATTTACCAGGTTATGTTTTCGTTAGCAACAGCCGGACTGAACACAGGCGAGTTGGAATGTACATCATCAGATCTGACCTAGATTTTTATGTTAAGGAATGCTTATCGGTTATGGAGGAGAGGGTTTTTGAGTCCCTTTTTGTATCTTTCCCTATACCCCAGCATACATCAAATTCAAAATCATCCTTAATTTGTGGTGTTATTTATCGGACTCGGAATCAAATTTTTTTCCTAGAAAATTTGTTAAAGTCACTTGAAAAAATTGAAACAAGACACTCACATTGCATCATAGTTGGTGATTTTAATTATAAACTTTTAATTGGAAATAACAACCATATCAGTAATTTTAAAGATGTAATGCATGAAAATTATTACCAGTCCATTATTAATAAACCAACCCGGATTACAGACTCAGGTGCAACTGCAATTGACCATATTTGGACAACTATTGACAGTTCATTCATAAGAGCTGGCATATTAACAGACAGTATATCTGATCATCTACCTGTCATAATGGCCTTAAACACTAAAACAGATAATAAATCCCCAGTATAATACAATTAAAATCAAGAATATTTAGTCAAAGTAACATGTCCCACTTTAATACTGCCATTCAAAGTATGGACTTGGATTCAATTTATTATGAATACTTGCAAGTTTTGTGTAAAACCCCTCGCAGGGTACAAACTCGATGAAAACCAAACCATTTGTCAATATATATATATTTAAACAACAATGTTGTAGGATTCAACAGGGGCGAAGCCCTACCCTACGTTGCCAACCCTGTGTTGGCGAATTTTAGCTGCTTCACGCACTTGACCAGTGATTGCTCTATCTTCTGTGTTTGAAACAAACCACCCTTCTGTGATGTCTTTTAATTGCGCTAACATAGACAGAATTTCTAAACGCATACAAACATAGCAGCATAGATACAATTTCTGGGTTTGCTTTGTGCGATCCAGAACAGCTAAATCAATAACAACCTTCCACCACGTAGTAAGAACAGAAAAGGCCGAAATTACTATGACTTTTAAAATTGGCAGCGACGCCGTGACGCTTCATTGGGCACACAGAAATCGGGAATTTAGATACTTGGGATTGGCTCTTAAAATGACCGTAACAAATGATAAAATTGACTTTATATCCCTTACTTTATTAGATTTTGGCATAAAAGCTATCTTATACATAATATTCAATACACATAACTGGCTGAGAAACTGAGTATACAATCTACTTTTGGTCATTTTATCTGTTTCTTTAAAAATTATTCTCACCAAACGCTTGTGCTCATATCTATCTTCCAGCTTTTTTTCAAGCTCATCAAATTCTAGCTTTGAATTCATTTTCCTAATTATTTCGTAATCTTCGGTGTTTAAAGAAGTAGAAGTAATGTCATCAATGCGATTGTGCAAATCTACTAAGAGCTCAATGACCTTCTTTTGAACTTCTAAACATATGTTTCGGGCCACACCTTCTCCTAAAGCCGGCTCCCCCACTGTACTGGTCGCGCTTTACCGCACACTCTTCTTCAGGGCTCTATATCGTTTTGATCCTAATTAAATTTGGATCGCTTAATATTGTTCTTTCGCCTAGGTTTGGCGGCCGCCTCCGCTATATTTATTAAATTATATCTTATTTTTTTAATGACGTGTTTTAACGACTGTTCGTTTTGCCGTCTTTTCCCGTTCCTGTATCGTGATTAAATTCGTTCAAAACTAAAACTAAACTAATGTATAATGAGTATGCATTAATCTTCTGTTGGTCTTATATCCAAGAACCACAACATTCACTTTTTTGTGAGATGGGAAAAGAATTTGTAGGGGGTCGCCAATATATGTTTGTTAATTTTGCCTATTGCTTGACACTTGATCTGGTCAGATGATTCTCTGGCTGACCGTACTCAGTTAAATTTGACTCTCGCAATCCGACAACTCACGGAAGGGGCTTTTATTCTTGTTTATTAATAAGCTGACACAGTAAAGTACAAACAGTTCGAATAGTTCAATTTCGCTTTCATTAGTTGAATATGATCGGCTGCCGTACAGTTAGACGTTGTTCTTATACTCTGATTTCTTTAGTCGAATCGTAGACTGACATATCATTAGACGTTTTTAGGCTGTCGTTTCGTTAAGCCACATGTTTAGAATAATTCGTTAACACCACGTTTCAGAACAAGCGGATACGTGTACAAAAAAAGGCGGCATAACACGTGGTTCGTGAGAGAAGAATTATTCAGGAAACAGAAGTTTCCTAAGCCGGATTACAGGCTGTATGTTAAAACAGTAAAACAAATCTGTACAATGCGTCCCAAAAGCAAATAATATAATACATAATGGCGAAATTGCTACAACACTTCCCTTCCTCGGAGTTTTTTTAAATTTGTAAACCATTTGTCCAATATGAGGTATAGGAAAACGGTTGTAGGAAATTCGCGACAAATAAAAACAAGACGATGATGCGAGGATCCAACTTGTAGCTTTGCAGGACATCGGTTCGGTGAATCTGGAAAAACTGGAAACAAGGGTTGTTTTTCTACTCTAGGCACAAATCAAATCGTTTGGGATTGTATGAGGGGTGAGAGTGTATGGTTAAAAATTGTGGGTATATTAAATGTTCAAGAGTCAGCCTGATCAGTCCACACATAATCAGCAATGTCTCGTCTCTGAGCATTTCGACGCCTCCGCACGTGACCACCAATCGCGCCGACCAAGATTGGACAACAGCCACACAGAAACATAACCGTCCAGAACGCAGCCCAAAAATTAGAAAGGCAGAAAATAGTTAAAAAATTATAAGGACCAGAGAGGGGCTATAGGTTTTTTCTTTGGCAACTAAATAAAAGAAGAACAAAACCGAATACTCCACATAGGGCGATCTTTCTAAAACTCGGTTTCGTAATTAGACAGATAGACTGGCTTGCGGATTTTACGACCAATACGACTCTGACGAATAGGTGGCGATGTGGATAACTCTAGCTCACCCAGTATGTTACTATGAAAAGGAACACTCGCATCAATTTCAGGTGGCAATGTGGACACCTCTCCCTCTTCCACAACATCATCAATAAAGGGAACTCCCACATCAGTTGCAATATTCATTATATTATTTTCGCCATTTACCTGAGTTAAACCAGATTGATTATTCGGAGCTTCCGTAATATCAAACAATGCACTAGCCTTCTTAAGTCGGTCAAGGCTCACCGTAGTTTGTCGATTACCGAAATCTATGGTGAAATATTTGTCCGAACGATCTACCACGCGAAAAGGACCGGTATAAGGACGCTGTAAGGACCTTTTGACTGTGTCAACGCGCACAAAGACATGCGAACAAGTCCACAGCTGAGGGTCAACATAGGAAGAAGTAATTGTGAGGTGGTCGAGGCAAGGTCGGACGCAAACTCTCCATTCGCTTACGCAGTTCATGCAAGTAGGTACCATGGTCTACAGTAAAATCCGGAGTTTCAAAAAACTGACCAGGTAATCGTAGCGGCATGCCGAAAGCTAACTCAGCGCAGGAGCAGCCAAGATCCTGCTTAAAAGCGGCTCTCAAACCTAACATGACCCATGGTAAATCATTTAACCAGCCAGATTCACTCGACCTTGACATTAAAGATGCCTTAAAAGTGCGGAAAAACCTCTCCGCAATTCCATCTGATTGTGGATGAAAAGCTGTCGTAAAGATTAACTTAGTACCAAGAAAACGAGCTAAGTCCGACCATAAACGTGATGTAAATTGGCTCCCTCTATCTGAAACAATTTGAGCTGGCGCGCCAAAGCAGGCGACCCAATGTAAGCAAAATGCACGAATAACATTCTCTGCAGACATGTCCATTAATGGAACGGCAACAGGGAAACGAGAAAAGCGGTCAATGATCAATAACACATATCTATACCCCTCACAGTTTGGTAAAGGGCCAGTCAAATCAATATGGACACTGTGGAAACGTTGGGACGGAACAGAAATAGTTTGAATCTTAGTATGCGTGTGACGATTTACCTTTGACTGCTGACAGTGTAAACATGCTTTAGCAAAATCGCGAATGTCAGCATTCATTCCATTCCACACGAAACGTTCGCCAATTAATCGCTGTGAACCACGAATACCGGGATGAGCAATTCCATGAAAATGGTCAAATACTTTACGTTTAAACACGGCAGGAACTAATGGACGAAACGACCCAGAAGAGATGTCTCCTAACAGATTAATCCCATACTCGGGCAATAAACGTGTCTCTATCTGTAAACCCGAACGTGGCGAATACAACAACTCCATATCCTGAATGTCCCTATCGGACCCCTGCGCTGCCGCAAATTCAACGAAATCGATACCAGGCTCGTTGATGGTAAATACCGCGTTAACCTGTGGACGGGACAAGCAATCAGCAACGACATTATCTACACCTTTTACATACTCCATGTGGCAATTAAACTCTGCTATATAGCTCAAATGTCTACTCTGTCGCGGGGAAGCTGTTTCAAAACGCGTCTCGAACGCATGTACCAATGGCTTATGATCAGTCACTATAGTGAACTCCCGCGCTTCCAGATAATATTTGAAATGTTTAATGGACTCAAATACAGCCAATAACTCTAAATCAAATGCACTATACTTGCGTTCTGGAGAAGTTAGTGTTTTAGAAAAATAAGCCAACGGAGCCCAACCAGCGTCCAGTCTTTGTTCCAAAACACCTGCGACTGCTACCAAACTTGCATCCGTCACAAGTCTAGTCTCAGTCACCAGCGACAGGAAAAGACAATGTTATCTTACTGGCAATTAATCGCTTAACATCATGAAATGCCTTAATGGCTTCCTTAGTCCAAACGACCGGTGCAGACTTACTTGACTTGGGCGATACAAGAGCATTTAATGGCGCTAGAACAGTTGCACAGTCGTCAATAAACCTATGATAAAAATTTATACCGCCCAAAAACTGTCGCAAACCACGGACATCTAGCGGCCTGGGGAAATCAGACAACGCTTCGACTTTAGATTTAGGCAGAGTTAAACCGTCCTTAGATACGGTGTGACCCAAAAAATCAAGTGTCTCTACGCCAAAAATACACTTTTCTTTATTTAAAATTAGGCCAAACTCCAACACGCGCTCAAACACAGCCAACAAATGCTCTACGTGCTGTTCCTTAGATTTCGAGAAAATAATAGCGTCGTCTATATAGTTGAAAATAAAATTCAAATCGCCAAAAATTTTGTCCACGAACATTTGAAATGTGGCCCCACTATTCTTTAAACCAAGAGGTAGACGCGTATACTCAAACAGTCCAATCGGCGTTAACATTGCTGTCTTGTGAATGTCTTCAGGCTTAACGGGGACTTGAAAATAACCCGATTTAAGATCGATTTTACTGAAGATAGTAGAGCCACTAAGGTTAGACGTTAAATCTGCCAATAAGGGAATGGGGTAACGGGAGGGGACTGTTTGCAAATTCAATTGGCGATAATCAACCGTAACGCGAAAACCATCGCCCTTTTTAACCAAGTGAAGAGGTGAGGCATAGGAGCTATTGGAAGGCCGAAGAATACCTTGTTTAAGCAGTTTAGATATTTCTTCCTTAGCTGCAGACAAACGCTCCGGATCTAAACGGCGAACGCGTGACTTAATGGGATAACCAGTAGTTTCTAAAGCGTGGACAACATCATGCTTTACAGGGAGATTGAAACGTGACACATCGAACGCAGAAGGAAATAAGTCGGGGAAATGGTTGAAATCCGTCACATCTGCAGGCTTAACAATGTGACAGACTGGGCTATTGTGAACTGGGTCACAGGAAATGCCTGCTTCCTCAACATGTGGGCCGTTAGAATTTGCACATTTATTAACACGTGACTCCGAAAACGACTCGCCACGTGGTTTCGAAACACGTGGTGGAACAGATAAATATACGCGTGGACCACTCATTTTAACACGCCGATTACGGAAATCGATAACGCAACCATAATGCTCCAGAAAATCAACGCCCAAAATCGGCAAACGCACATTTGCTATTTTAAAACGCCAATGAAAGACTCCACAATTAACCAAATCAATCTCTAAATATTCATTACCAAAACACTCTATTTCAGTATCGTTCAGTGTGACCAGTTTAGATTTATTCGAGCAAAACAAGGAGTTAACGTTATCTCTCACAGGCACTATAGAAATCTCGGACCCCGTGTCAATTAAAAAATTAAGCTTATTTCGCCTGTCAAAAACACGCAACAATCGACTAGACGAAAATTTATCTAAAGAAAAATGAGGTATAGGTCGCATACAAGAGGCAATAGAATAGGCACGCTTATGAGGAATCCTACTCAGAAACGTGCGTGTTTTTGAAAATTGATTCCAGTTACAGGGACCGTCGCAGCCCAAGGCATCGTTACCATAACGCTGGTGTCGATAACACAATCTTTGACCACGAGGAAAATCGCCACGTGGCCCACGAGGAACAAATTTGCGTGAATTATAGCCACGCCCAAACTGCGGTCTATAGCGGAAAACGTGGTCTACTGGGGAAAGAAACCGCTCGACAAACCGGCTCTGCAAGCGAACTTAGCTTAGACTTCGACGCAACAATCAAACTTTTAACATATTCAGTCAATTTGTCAATACGCTCGCTCCACAGATTTGTTAACTAACGCCTGCCTTTGGAGCTCTGCCGACAAATCTTTTTCTTGCCCAAAGTCTTGCGAAATATCGTCCGCTAAATCTGCCAACTTATTTAACTCGAGATCTGCTCTGGACCGCAAAATAATGCCAATATTCGGAGGGACGGATTTAATTAACTTTTGACGAATAATTCTATCACCAAGGGACGAATCACGATGAGCTCCTAATTTCGCGCGCAACTTATGTACGAATTCACTCGGCGAATAATTTCCCAAGTCGCGCGTTTCGAGAAAAGAATATAAATTTTGTTCGTTACTACGGGTAAACTTACGGATCACAGCGTTTTTAAGGTCGCTGTAAGGAGTGGCAGAGCTGGGATTTATTACGAAATGTATCTTTTCGATAACCTCGTCGCTTAGGGCAACAATGGTCGCATCAAACTTGTCCCTTTCGCTAGTTACGTTTTCTTTTACAAACACGGTTTCCACATAGTCGAACCAAAATGCTATAGAGTGACGCCAGATGGGCCGTAAATCTATTTTACTATTAGGACAAAAATAATCGGGTGGGTGGGCTGAGGAAAGTGGGACAATAGAAGGAAATAAAGGGCGTTCCATGGGGTATGTTGTGGGCGGTACATTATCTGGTCGATGCCGTCCAACACGGTCGTCTAAATCGAAGGGCGTGCCAAGACTATCGGGTAACCCAAAGCAAGAAGCATTACTGACCTGCGCTGAACTGTCCGACGATTCTGGTGTGATGTGTCCGTTATCAAATGCATTTGCAAAGGTGACGCTTTGTGTCGTACTGGTCTGTGTAGGGCTGTGTCTTGGGTTCCTTCTGGGAAATAAATTGTTCAATGAAAATCCGCTTAACGCCATCTCTGTGCCAAGATTAGAATAACTATCTTGTACCAGTCCAACCAAACACATAGAACAGGAAATCAAACCAAGTTACGTTGGCCCGATACAAAAATAATTTTAACCATTAAATAAAGAGAAACCAAGTTAGTATATATTAACCCGAAATTATCAAATACCCACAACACAAATTAAAACTAATAAATATAAAGGACACTATACTGTCGATGACACGTAGAGACGATGATTCCTCGACCAACAGAGAAGATTCCAAGCGCACACAGAAAAGTCTCTCCCACGACGAATGCCAAACCTCGGATGAAAATTACTGCCAAACCAATTGATGTCCAACTTGAAGGATTGATGCCAAACCTCGGAAGATTGTTCTCAGAACGATTGCGTTGCCAAACCTCAGAAAATTATTGCCAAAACTCGGGAAGATTGTTGATACCAACTTGAACGATTGAATCCAAAACTCGGATGGTTGATACCAACTTGAACGATTGAAGCCAAACCTCGGACGAATGATGCCAACTTGGACGATTGCGTTTCCCACAATTTTTCTTCGTTAATAGACTTGCGTGTTCCACACGTATTGGGTAGTCACCACTGTAGGGGGTCGCCAATATATGTTTGTTAATTGTGCCTATTGCTTGACACTTGATCTGGTCAGATGATTCTCTGGCTGACCGTACTCAGTTAAATTTGACTCTCGCAATCCGACAACTCACGGAAGGGGCTTTTATTCTTGTTTATTAATAAGCTGACACAGTAAAGTACAAACAGTTCGAATAGTTCAATTTCGCTTTCATTAGTTGAATATGATCGGCTGCCGTACAGTTAGACGTTGTTCTTATACTCTGATTTCTTTAGTCGAATCGTAGACTGACATATCATTAGACGTTTTTAGGCTGTCGTTTCGTTAAGCCACATGTTTAGAAATAATTCGTTAACACCACGTTTCAGAACAAGCGGATACGTGTACAAAAAAAGGCGGCATAACACGTGGTTCGTGAGAGAAGAATTATTCAGGAAACAGAAGTTTCCTAAGCCGGATTACAGGCTGTATGTTAAAACAGTAAAACAAATCTGTACAATGCGTCCCAAAAGCAAATAATATAATACATAATGGCGAAATTGCTACAAGCTACATCAATTGTATTGAGCAATTGAGGCGATTAACTTAGTAACAGTTAGGAGTTAAATCGTTAGATGTTTAAACGACATAGATTCCAGATAAACTCTCAGTAATCGTCACATACAAAAGTGAAATAAACTTATATAGACAAGATTATTCGTCAGCTGCGGTAGTAATAGTTCAGTGATGACGCAATGTCAGCGCAAATATCGGCTTCGGCGATCATAAATCTTATGTGAACATATGAGGTCGCTACAATCTCTATTAATCTAATTAATCAACTTTGCGACGGCTAAGAGTCAGCGCTAAGAGCTCTAATTGGCCATCTAAGCTTATCTCTGGGCTAGATTTTTTTGGAAATAAGTTTTCAACAGAACCGTACTCTGAAATGTGGTTTATTAATTATTTCTATATCAGGCTAAGAAATCAGAACGTCATTTGTCCACCATTACCAATGCGATCAAAGCATTCATCGTTCAAGGAACATTGCCACTGAACCCCCATAACTGTTATTTATTATAGGATAGGATAGAATATTCATATTTATCCACGTGATTGGGCAAACCAAGGGGGTTAACACACTGGCAATCATCAAATCACCTAGTGTGCATGGTGGATACGTTCCTTTAATTTGGCAGAACCCATTCATTTGCTGGGTTCAGGCAATGTCCGTTAAGTGCCTAGCCTAAGGACACAACCAATGAGCTAGCGACAAGTTCAGAATCTGCAACCTTTCGATTAAAAGGCTTCGCATTAAACCGCCAGACTAACCGGTCGGAGGTAGGCTACATCCCGTCTGTGATATTAACCACACAATCGCACATAATATTACGTTATTTGGCTTTCATCAAACTCAATTTTAATGTCATCTTTAATTATTTTTACGGGCAATCGTCACTTACCTCGCGATTAGTTAATAAGGGATCTCTCACACAAGTGACCAACAGAAGCGCTAACCGTCGAGTAGCCTAACCGGAGTTACACCAGGTTGGGGCAGTGTTTGCTATTTTTTTGCCTAAAACTTAGCAAATTAGATGGAGACCAGTTTTGAGTCTGTGGGCTAAAAGACAACGCACTACTAACTCTTTAGCTATAGGTCAGACAAAAAACAAAAAGATTTCAGATTTAACTCATTTTATTGCTTTTTAATGAGTCTGGTCAACCTAAAGTCAAATGTTTAGTAAAACACAATAAAGGAATTTAGATAAACACATTTAGCTTACCGTATGAGAACTACTTTACTAGGTGAATTCGACATCATCTATAGCAGTAAAACTCGTATCTAAATTTTACATTTGTTAAGTGTCAAATATTAAGGTTTACAAATGCCTTATGGTGGGCTGAATTATAACTTTTTCTATTGACAAACACGCGGGTAAACCTGTCAAACGCTTATAGCATTGGTGATGCTCACAATATCTGCCACGTCGACGGCCCCAATGAAAACTATAAGCGTCAATCTCAGCAAGAAGCACAAGGGCGAAGAGAATCAAGATTAGAACTTTATTCATCTGCAAAAAAATGTTTTTATGTTCAAGATAGGTCTACCTTCGAGTAAAATAATTATGAAAACTTGCCTTTGCATAGGCGAAGTCTTTCAGTCTGTCTATAGAAGTAGTTTTAAAAATGCTTTTGACTTTCCTGAGTGCTTTAACCGAAGTAACTAACTTCCCGTTTCTTATTATCTAATAACTTCCTTTTCAACTACCGAGACTGTTCCTTACCATAGGAAGAAATCAGCAGTTAAGTGATTGTACATTAGGCTAAAAACAAAAACCATGGCGTTCTTTAATTTTCTACTTGTTAATTAGTTTAATTTAAACAGAAACCTCGTTATTTTGAACTTAGGACACAATGCACAAAATACACTTAGTGTAAGTTGCCTGAATCCAAAAGTTGAATGTTTTAAACAAAACCTGTATCATCGTATTCAACATCATTGGATTTTGACACGAGTTATGTGACAATAAACATAATAATTATGTAGAGAGCCGTTGCAGGTCGCTGCCTATTTCGCTAGATTGTTCCTTGTAGGCATCCAGGTAAGCCGGTTACAACACCTGATGCGATCTGCGATTCCCTACGCGCTATCTCGACTCTCGGAGGTGCGCTAATTAATTGAGGTTTTCTGTGTAAATGTCTCTTTGACTGATCTCCTGTAGTTCGCCGATAAACGCCTCAGTAGTTTTATAACATTGGTTGTATTGAGCAATTGAGGCGAATAACTTATAACCAATTGCGAGTTAAATCGTTAGATGTTGCAACGATATAGATTTCAGATAAACTCTCAGTATTCTCCACATACAAGAATATTACTTAATGCGTTAGGACTCTCTCGAGCAAAAGTGAAATAAACTTATATAGGCAAAGTATCCAGCAGCTGCGGTAACAATCGTAAACCTAATAATAATATTTCA
>CH003037.1:196112-237724 GCA_000149265.1 Ciona savignyi
CTCCCCCGCACTGCCAACCTGTTTAGCAGGGCTTCTAATTGAGGAACGGCATTTGCAGTCCTTCGCCAAATGTCCCGTCCGGTCACATATAAAACATCTCCTAATCATTCGACTAGCGTCACCTTTTAGCTGTGGGCACTCTCTCGCCGTGTGTCCGCGCTGTTTACAACTAAAACATTGCACATCTGCCGGAGTATTCCACTGGTCCGACATCGTCCTTGAGGCACCTCTATTACCAGTTGACGACAGATTTCTGCTGTGTGCATTCAAAAACTGATCCGCTATCGTCGACAAACTGTCCAAAGATTTCGGCGCTTGTTCCCTCAAGTAGATCGAAAGTTCTTTCGGGCAGGTTTGAATAAATTGCTCCTTCACCAAAAGCGCACTAACCTCTTCCCATGACGTAGTAGAGCCTGACATCTCCACCCATTTTATCAAGTAATTGGTCAGACGAATGATGAATTGCTCGGAGCTCTCATCTTTTTCGGGCTTTGCTTCTCTGAATTTACAACGGTACCCCTCTTCCGTGAGGTCATATCGGTTCAACAATGCCTGCTTCAGCAGGTCGTACTCGACAGCAGCAGTATCTGACAATCTAGAATAAACGTCTAGCGCTCTACCAGTTAAAAGGGCGCTTAAAGACGTAGCCCATTCAGATTTCTCCCATCTACTGCTCGTAGCGAACCTTTCAAATCGTAGCAAGTAGCTGTCAAGCTCGTCTTTGCCATCCACAAATGCCGGCAACCTCGGCGCTTTAGCCTTTCCGGCAACACCTACAGCAGGTGGGCTCCTCGTAGCGTTTACCTCAGCTATTTGCAACTCGATTTTCCTTAGGTTTAACTGATATTCCCGTTCGGCTTGCATTTTACGTTCCTCAGTCTCGCGTTCGGCTTGAACTTTACGTTCCTCTGCCTCACGCGCTTCACGTCTCTCCCTACTTCTTTCCTCGCGCTCTATTGCTTGTTGTTCGCTAATAAATCTCAGCAGCGCTTCATCTGCCAACCCCAGTTGCTTACCAGCTTCGATTAACTTTTCCATGTTAAACTGTTCTTTCTCTACTACAAACATTTAAATAGCACGACAATACTTTTAAGGAATAATAAATATCCCGGACAGGCCCCCAGATGTCGCGTTTCAGGTCTTGATTCCTGATAGACGTGACTATTGTCGGTTACTAAACTCTAAAGGTCTGCAGTTATTCTTAAGCGCGATCAGAATAACACAAAGTTTACAACACTACCGCTCTGTTTACTGTACTTTTCCGAATGCCACGTTTCATGAAAAACATCAAAACGAACGACAATAACTTATGCATTGTGACGACACATAGCCACGGTAATAATTTGAAAAACAACGTTTTAAAGTAGGTTGCGCAATACAAAACTTAATTACTGTACACTCTAGTTTGTGACAGATAGGATATTCATGTTTATCCCCTCGAATGGCAAAACCAAGGGGGTTAACACACGGGCAATTGTCAGATCACTTTGCGCCACCGTCGGGTTAACAAAGCTATTGCAGTGTGTTGTATACGATCCTTTAATTTAGCAGAACCCATTAATCCGCTTGGTTAATATCCGTTAAATGCCTCGCCCAAGGACATAGTCGACTAGCGAGCGATCAGTTTCGTACCGGCAACCTTACCTACACATACGGCAATGACGGCGAAAGGCTTCGCAATAAATCACCAGACTAACCGGTCGGACAAAACAGCCGGAGTTGCATAAACCACTGGGTGGTGGTATTGAGAACAGGGACTAATCATTGGACCACTAGTGAGCGCAGAGAGCAAAAGCACTTGTAACAACATGATAGCTAACAATTACTTAAATGTGTGTTGGAAAACTAAAAATGATTCAATTTGGATAACCCATTGGATACCACTGGGTTAAAGCAATGTAAAGTCACTGTATGCCAGCGTTTGGACCCTCTGTTCATAGCTCGTTGGTTATAGTAATGAGAAGTGGCTTGCTCAGGTACACAGTTATACACCTCATGTCCACAGTCAAGTTGCTGGAGATATTGCAGTTAGTGGCTAATCAGAAATGACTTTTAATTTGGACGACTAATTGGATACTACTGGGTTGGAGCAATGTAATATGGCTTGCTCAGGTGCACAGTAATACACATTATGACCACAGTCGAGTTGCTGGAGACATAACAGTGTTTGTATAATCAGACATGACTTTTAATTTGAAAGACTCATTAGATACCACTGGGTTGAAGCAATGTCAATTGGCTATTAAGGTGTGGAGTACTACAGCTCATGCCCACAGTCAAGTCCAATTACAGAGTGTGTGCATGAGTAGATGATCAAATAATGTCTATCCTCGTCATTGAGTGGAATAAAATCAATTTTCTCCCAAGTATTAAAACCAATGTTTTAATCAATTTTTAAAAACCCACCTTCAAATATTCATTTAATTCGATGCATTTTCTTGGGAAAAAATCGTTTATTAAATGTTCAGCCTCTTTAGTAATTTCTTCTTTAAAGGTTTTTACCTGTGAATTAAAGTTAATGAAGATATTACTGTGTGTTGATAGTTAGCCATTGCCCTTAATAAGAGTTTTATTTAGACAGCACCAGGTGTTTGAATGATACTTTACCTTTTCCGCCTAAGAACCGCAGGAAAAGGTAAAGTATCATCCTTAGGTTCTCAACTGCAAAGTAATACACCTCTTGTCCAACCCATGAGATACCACTGGGTTACGGTGCCTCTAAATACTACAGGATCGCTCGGAGCGGATGCCTCTAAATACTACAGAATCATTGGTGGAGCGCTTGGATTGCTATGAAAAGTAATTCTAATCCTGTCTCAAACACTAATCTCAACCCCAGAACTAACTTTAACCCCAACCCTAACATTAATATTATAATCTTTATTTTAGTGAAAGAAGTTTTCTGTTTTTCTCCAAGGCTTTTGTGATTACGAAGTATAGTAAGCGATCCTGTATCCGAGTGATCCATACGCTCCAAGCAATCCTGTAGTATTTAGAGGTAACTCTGGGTTGGAGCAATGTAAAAGTGGCTTGCTCAGCTGAACAGTAATACACCTCATGTCCACAGTCGAAATAGTGAAAATATTACAGTGTGTGGATAATCAGACACGACTTTCAATTTGGACAACTTATTAGATACCACCGGGTTGGAGTAATGTAAAGTGGCTTGTTAAGGTGCACAGTAATACAGCTCATGTACACAGTCAAGTTGCTGTTGATATTACAGTGTGGATAATCAGGAATGCCTTTTAATTTGGACGATTCATTAGATACCACTGGGCTAAAGCAATGTAGAATGGCTTGCGTTTATACACCTCATGCACACAGCCCAGCACAGTGATACACCTCATGCCCAAACACAGGTTAATGGTCCATCGCTTTGCCACTCGGCCAACGGTTGGCTTAATCTAATTTATATTCTTCCGTTGTATTGTAACGTTGTTTGATTGATTGAAGTGTACTAAAGAACATAGGCCTACAAAAACTACGACATATTTTAAATACCTGCTGCTTTAACTCTTTGTCTTTTATTTTCAATTCCATTATGTTTATTTATATTGTATTGAATAATGTATGTAAAAATTAAGCGATTTACAGTAAAACTCCAACAAACCACACGATACTCAATGATCAAAAGTTTTTTGTACATAGAAATAAAATAAAACGCGGAAAGGCGGAATATAAAAATGGAAAGCAAGTTTTGTTGATTAATTTTAAGGATTATACAACATATTAACCGAGAATATATTTGGTAAGTCTAGCTTAATAATATCTATGTGATGCAATAGCTTGTAGGGGGTCGCCAATATATGTTTGTTAATTGTGCCTATTGCTTGACACTTGATCTGGTCAGATGATTCTCTGGCTGACCGTACTCAGTTAAATTTGACTCTCGCAATCCGACAACTCACGGAAGGGGCTTTTATTCTTGTTTATTAATAAGCTGACACAGTAAAGTACAAACAGTTCGAATAGTTCAATTTCGCTTTCATTAGTTGAATATGATCGGCTGCCGTACAGTTAGACGTTGTTCTTATACTCTGATTTCTTTAGTCGAATCGTAGACTGACATATCATTAGACGTTTTTAGGCTGTCGTTTCGTTAAGCCACATGTTTAGAAATAATTCGTTAACACCACGTTTCAGAACAAGCGGATACGTGTACAAAAAAAGGCGGCATAACACGTGGTTCGTGAGAGAAGAATTATTCAGGAAACAGAAGTTTCCTAAGCCGGATTACAGGCTGTATGTTAAAACAGTAAAACAAATCTGTACAATGCGTCCCAAAAGCAAATAATATAATACATAATGGCGAAATTGCTACAACACTTCCCTTCCTCGGAGTTTTTTTAAATTTGTAAACCATTTGTCCAATATGAGGTATAGGAAAACGGTTGTAGGAAATTCGCGACAAATAAAAACAAGACGATGATGCGAGGATCCAACTTGTAGCTTTGCAGGACATCGGTTCGGGGAATCTGGAAAAACTGGAAACAAGGGTTGTTTTTCTACTCTAGGCACAAATCAAATCGTTTGGGATTGTATGAGGGGTGAGAGTGTATGGTTAAAAATTGTGGGTATATTAAATGTTCAAGAGTCAGCCTGATCAGTCCACACATAATCAGCAATGTCTCGTCTCTGAGCATTTCGACGCCTCCGCACGTGACCACCAATCGCGCCGACCAAGATTGGACAACAGCCACACAGAAACATAACCGTCCAGAACGCAGCCCAAAAATTAGAAAGGCAGAAAATAGTTAAAAAATTATAAGGACCAGAGAGGGGCTATAGGTTTTTTCTTTGGCAACTAAATAAAAGAAGAACAAAACCGAATACTCCACATAGGGCGATCTTTCTAAAACTCGGTTTCGTAATTAGACAGATAGACTGGCTTGCGGATTTTACGACCAATACGACTCTGACGAATAGGTGGCGATGTGGATAACTCTAGCTCACCCAGTATGTTACTATGAAAAGGAACACTCGCATCAATTTCAGGTGGCAATGTGGACACCTCTCCCTCTTCCACAACATCATCAATAAAGGGAAATCCCACATCAGTTGCAATATTCATTATATTATTTTCGCCATTTACCTGAGTTAAACCAGATTGATTATTCGGAGCTTCCGTAATATCAAACAATGCACTAGCCTTCTTAAGTCGGTCAAGGCTCACCGTAGTTTGTCGATTACCGAAATCTATGGTGAAATATTTGTCCGAACGGATCTACCACTGCGAAAAGGAGAGGTATACGCACGCTGTAAGGACCTTTTGACTGTGTCAACGCGCACAAAGACATGCGAACAAGTCCACAGCTGAGGGTCAACATAGGAAGAAGTATTGTGAGGTGGTCGAGGCAAGGTCGGACGCAAACTCTCCATTCGCTTACGCAGTTCATGCAAGTAGGTACCATGGTCTACAGTAAAATCCGGAGTTTCAAAAAACTGACCAAGGTAATCGTAGCGGCATGCCGAAAGCTAACTCAGCGCAGGAGCAGCCAAGATCCTGCTTAAAAGCGGCTCTCAAACCTAACATGACCCATGGTAAATCATTTAACCAGCCAGATTCACTCGACCTTGACATTAAAGATGCCTTAAAAGTGCGGAAAAACCTCTCCGCAATTCCATCTGATTGTGGATGAAAAGCTGTCGTAAAGATTAA
The DNA here is from genome assembly GCA_000149265.1 of Ciona savignyi. Lineage (NCBI taxonomy): Eukaryota > Metazoa > Chordata > Ascidiacea > Phlebobranchia > Cionidae > Ciona > Ciona savignyi. Next base: position 201,775 of record CH003037.1, read on the forward strand.
CTTAGTACCAAGAAAACGAGCTAAGTCCGACCATAAACGTGATGTAAATTGGCTCCCTCTATCTGAAACAATTTGAGCTGGCGCGCCAAAGCAGGCGACCCAATGTAAGCAAAATGCACGAATAACATTCTCTGCAGACATGTCCATTAATGGAACGGCAACAGGGAAACGAGAAAAGCGGTCAATGATCAATAACACATATCTATACCCCTCACAGTTTGGTAAAGGGCCAGTCAAATCAATATGGACACTGTGGAAACGTTGGGACGGAACAGAAATAGTTTGAATCTTAGTATGCGTGTGACGATTTACCTTTGACTGCTGACAGTGTAAACATGCTTTAGCAAAATCGCGAATGTCAGCATTCATTCCATTCCACACGAAACGTTCGCCAATTAATCGCTGTGAACCACGAATACCGGGATGAGCAATTCCATGAAAATGGTCAAATACTTTACGTTTAAACACGGCAGGAACTAATGGACGAAACGACCCAGAAGAGATGTCTCCTAACAGATTAATCCCATACTCGGGCAATAAACGTGTCTCTATCTGTAAACCCGAACGTGGCGAATACAACAACTCCATATCCTGAATGTCCCTATCGGACCCCTGCGCTGCCGCAAATTCAACGAAATCGAATACCAGGCTCGTTGATGGTAAATACCGCGTTAACCTGTGGACGGGACAAGCAATCAGCAACGACATTATCTACACCTTTTACATACTCCATGTGGCAATTAAACTCTGCTATATAGCTCAAATGTCTACTCTGTCGCGGGGAAGCTGTTTCAAAACGCGTCTCGAACGCATGTACCAATGGCTTATGATCAGTCACTATAGTGAACTCCCGCGCTTCCAGATAATATTTGAAATGTTTAATGGACTCAAATACAGCCAATAACTCTAAATCAAATGCACTATACTTGCGTTCTGGAGAAGTTAGTGTTTTAAAAAAATAAGCCAACGGAGCCCAACCAGCGTCCAGTCTTTGTTCCAAAACACCTGCGACTGCTACCAAACTTGCATCCGTCACAAGTCTAGTCTCAGCACCAGCGACAGGAAAAGACAATGTTATCTTACTGGCAATTAATCGCTTAACATCATGAAATGCCTTAATGGCTTCCTTAGTCCAAACGACCGGTGCAGACTTACTTGACTTGGGCGATACAAGAGCATTTAATGGCGCTAGAACAGTTGCACAGTCGTCAATAAACCTATGATAAAAATTTATACCGCCCAAAAACCGTCGCAAACCACGGACATCTAGCGGCCTGGGGAAATCAGACAACGCTTCGACTTTAGATTTAGGCAGAGTTAAACCGTCCTTAGATACGGTGTGACCCAAAAAATCAAGTGTCTCTACGCCAAAAATACACTTTTCTTTATTTAAAATTAGGCCAAACTCCAACACGCGCTCAAACACAGCCAACAAATGCTCTACGTGCTGTTCCTTAGATTTCGAGAAAATAATAGCGTCGTCTATATAGTTGAAAATAAAATTCAAATCGCCAAAAATTTTGTCCACGAACATTTGAAATGTGGCCCCACTATTCTTTAAACCAAGAGGTAGACTCGTATACTCAAACAGTCCAATCGGCGTTAACATTGCTGTCTTGTGAATGTCTTCAGGCTTAACGGGGACTTGAAAATAACCCGATTTAAGATCGATTTTACTGAAGATAGTAGAGCCACTAAGGTTAGACGTTAAATCTGCCAATAAGGGAATGGGGTAACGGGAGGGGACTGTTTGCAAATTCAATTGGCGATAATCAACCGTAACGCGAAAACCATCGCCCTTTTTAACCAAGTGAAGAGGTGAGGCATAGGAGCTATTGGAAGGCCGAAGAATACCTTGTTTAAGCAGTTTAGATATTTCTTCCTTAGCTGCAGACAAACGCTCCGGATCTAAACGGCGAACGCGTGACTTAATGGGATAACCAGTAGTTTCTAAAGCGTGGACAACATCATGCTTTACAGGGAGATTGAAACGTGACACATCGAACGCAGAAGGAAATAAGTCGGGGAAATGGTTGAAATCCGTCACATCTGCAGGCTTAACAATGTGACAGACTGGGCTATTGTGAACTGGGTCACAGGAAATGCCTGCTTCCTCAACATGTGGGCCGTTAGAATTTGCACATTTATTAACACGTGACTCCGAAAACGACTCGCCACGTGGTTTCGAAACACGTGGTGGAACAGATAAAGATACGCGTGGACCACTCATTTTAACACGCCGATTACGGAAATCGTTAACGCAACCATAATGCTCCAGAAAATCAACGCCCAAAATCGGCAAACGCACATTTGCTATTTTAAAACGCCAATGAAAGACTCCACAATTAACCAAATCAATCTCTAAATATTCATTACCAAAACACTCTATTTCAGTATCGTTCAGTGTGACCAGTTTAGATTTATTCGAGCAAAACAAGGAGTTAACGTTATCTCTCACAGGCACTATAGAAATCTCGGACCCCGTGTCAATTAAAAAATTAAGCTTATTTCGCCTGTCAAAAACACGCAACAATCGACTAGACGAAAATTTATCTAAAGAAAAATGAGGTATAGGTCGCATACAAGAGGCAATAGAATAGGCACGCTTATGAGGAATCCTACTCAGAAACGTGCGTGTTTTTGAAAATTGATTCCAGTTACAGGGACCGTCGCAGCCCAAGGCATCGTTACCATAACGCTGGTGTCGATAACACAATCTTTGACCACGAGGAAAATCGCCACGTGGCCCACGAGGAACAAATTTGCGTGAATTATAGCCACGCCCAAACTGCGGTCTATAGGGAAAACGTGGTCTACTGGGGAAAGAAACCGCTCGACAAACCGGCTCTGCAAGCGAACTTAGCTTAGACTTCGACGCAACAATCAAACTTTTAACATATTCAGTCAATTTGTCAATACGCTGCTCCACAGATTTGTTAACTAACGCCTGCCTTTGGAGCTCTGCCGACAAATCTTTTTCTTGCCCAAAGTCTTGCGAAATATCGTCCGCTAAATCTGCCAACTTATTTAACTCGAGATCTGCTCTGGACCGCAAAATAATGCCAATATTCGGAGGGACGGATTTAATTAACTTTTGACGAATAATTCTATCACCAAGGGACGAATCACGATGAGCTCCTAATTTCGCGCGCAACTTATGTACGAATTCACTCGGCGAATAATTTCCCAAGTCGCGCGTTTCGAGAAAAGAATATAAATTTTGTTCGTTACTACGGGTAAACTTACGGATCACAGCGTTTTTAAGGTCGCTGTAAGGAGTGGCAGAGCTGGGATTTATTACGAAATGTATCTTTTCGATAACCTCGTCGCTTAGGCCAACAATGGTCGCATCAAACTTGTCCCTTTCGCTAGTTACGTTTTCTTTTACAAACACGGTTTCCACATAGTCGAACCAAAATGCTATAGAGTGACGCCAGATGGGCCGTAAATCTATTTTACTATTAGGACAAAAATAATCGGGTGGGTGGGCTGAGGAAAGTGGGACAATAGAAGGAAATAAAGGGCGTTCCATGGGGTATGTTGTGGGCGGTACATTATCTGGTCGATGCCGTCCAACACGGTCGTCTAAATCGAAGGGCGTGCCAAGACTATCGGGTAACCCAAAGCAAGAAGCATTACTGACCTGCGCTGAACTGTCCGACGATTCTGGTGTGATGTGTCCGTTATCAAATGCATTTGCAAAGGTGACGCTTTGTGTCGTACTGGTCTGTGTAGGGCTGTGTCTTGGGTTCCTTCTGGGAAATAAATTGTTCAATGAAAATCCGCTTAACGCCATCTCTGTGCCAAGATTAGAATAACTATCTTGTACCAGTCCAACCAAACACATAGAACAGGAAATCAAACCAAGTTACGTTGGCCCGATACAAAAATAATTTTAACCATTAAATAAAGAGAAACCAAGTTAGTATATATTAACCCGAAATTATCAAATACCCACAACACAAATTAAAACTAATAAATATAAAGGACACTATACTGTCGATGACACGTAGAGACGATGATTCCTCGACCAACAGAGAAGATTCCAAGCGCACACAGAAAAGTCTCTACCCACGACGAATGCCAAACCTTCGGATGAAAATTACTGCCAAACCAATTGATGTCCAACTTGAAGGATTGATGCCAAACCTCGGAAGATTGTTCTCAGAACGATTGCGTTGCCAAACCTCAGAAAAATTATTGCCAAAACTCGGAAGATTGTTGATACCAACTTGAACGATTGAATCCAAAACTGCGGATGGTTGATACCAACTTGAACGATTGAAGCCAAACCTCGGGACGAATGATGCCAACTTGGACGATTGCGTTTCCCACAATTTTTCTTCGTTAATAGACTTGCGTGTTCCACACGTATTGGGTAGTCACCACTGTAGGGGGTCGCCAATATATGTTTGTTAATTGTGCCTATTGCTTGACACTTGATCTGGTCAGATGATTCTCTGGCTGACCGTACTCAGTTAAATTTGACTCTCGCAATCCGACAACTCACGGAAGGGGCTTTTATTCTTGTTTATTAATAAGCTGACACAGTAAAGTACAAACAGTTCGAATAGTTCAATTTCGCTTTCATTAGTTGAATATGATCGGCTGCCGTACAGTTAGACGTTGTTCTTATACTCTGATTTCTTTAGTCGAATCGTAGACTGACATATCATTAGACGTTTTTAGGCTGTCGTTTCGTTAAGCCACATGTTTAGAAATAATTCGTTAACACCACGTTTCAGAACAAGCGGATACGTGTACAAAAAAAGGCGGCATAACACGTGGTTCGTGAGAGAAGAATTATTCAGGAAACAGAAGTTTCCTAAGCCGGATTACAGGCTGTATGTTAAAACAGTAAAACAAATCTGTACAATGCGTCCCAAAAGCAAATAATATAATACATAATGGCGAAATTGCTACAACACTTCCCTTCCTCGGAGTTTTTTTAAATTTGTAAACCATTTGTCCAATATGAGGTATAGGAAAACGGTTGTAGGAAATTCGCGACAAATAAAAACAAGACGATGATGCGAGGATCCAACTTGTAGCTTTGCAGGACATCGGTTCGGTGAATCTGGAAAAACTGGAAACAAGGGTTGTTTTTCTACTCTAGGCACAAATCAAATCGTTTGGGATTGTATGAGGGGTGAGAGTGTATGGTTAAAAATTGTGGGTATATTAAATGTTCAAGAGTCAGCCTGATCAGTCCACACATAATCAGCAATGTCTCGTCTCTGAGCATTTCGACGCCTCCGCACGTGACCACCAATCGCGCCGACCAAGATTGGACAACAGCCACACAGAAACATAACCGTCCAGAACGCAGCCCAAAAATTAGAAAGGCAGAAAATAGTTAAAAAATTATAAGGACCAGAGAGGGGCTATAGGTTTTTTCTTTGGCAACTAAATCACAGAAGAACAAAACCGAATACTCCACATAGGGCGATCTTTTTAAAACTCGGTTTCGTAATTAGACAGATAGACTGGCTTGCGGATTTTACGACCAATACGACTCTGACGAATAGGTGGCGATGTGGATAACTCTAGCTCACCCAGTATGTTACTATGAAAAGGAACACTCGCATCAATTTCAGGTGGCAATGTGGACACCTCTCCCTCTTCCACAACATCATCAATAAAGGGAAATCCCACATCAGTTGCAATATTCATTATATTATTTTCGCCATTTACCTGAGTTAAACCAGATTGATTATTCGGAGCTTCCGTAATATCAAACAATGCACTAGCCTTCTTAAGTCGGTCAAGGCTCACCGTAGTTTGTCGATTACCGAAATCTATGGTGAAATATTTGTCCGAACGATCTACCACGCGAAAAGGACCGGTATAAGGACGCTGTAAGGACCTTTTGACTGTGTCAACGCGCACAAAGACATGCGAACAAGTCCACAGCTGAGGGTCAACATAGGAAGAAGTATTGTGAGGTGGTCGAGGCAAGGTCGGACGCAAACTCTCCATTCGCTTACGCAGTTCATGCAAGTAGGTACCATGGTCTACAGTAAAAATCCGGAGTTTCAAAAAACTGACCAGGTAATCGTAGCGGCATGCCGAAAGCTAACTCAGCGCAGGAGCAGCCAAGATCCTGCTTAAAAGCGGCTCTCAAACCTAACATGACCCATGGTAAATCATTTAACCAGCCAGATTCACTCGACCTTGACATTAAAGATGCCTTAAAAGTGCGGAAAAACCTCTCCGCAATTCCATCTGATTGTGGATGAAAAGCTGTCGTAAAGATTAACTTAGTACCAAGAAAACGAGCTAAGTCCGACCATAAACGTGATGTAAATTGGCTCCCTCTATCTGAAACAATTTGAGCTGGCGCGCCAAAGCAGGCGACCCAATGTAAGCAAAATGCACGAATAACATTCTCTGCAGACATGTCCATTAATGGAACGGCAACAGGGAAAACGAGTAAAAGCGGTCAATGATCAATAACACATATCTATACCCCTCACAGTTTGGTAAAGGGCCAGTCAAATCAATATGGACACTGTGGAAACGTTGGGACGGAACAGAAATAGTTTGAATCTTAGTATGCGTGTGACGATTTACCTTTGACTGCTGACAGTGTAAACATGCTTTAGCAAAATCGCGAATGTCAGCATTCATTCCATTCCACACGAAACGTTCGCCAATTAATCGCTGTGAACCACGAATACCGGGATGAGCAATTCCATGAAAATGGTCAAATACTTTACGTTTAAACACGGCAGGAACTAATGGACGAAACGACCCAGAAGAGATGTCTCCTAACAGATTAATCCCATACTCGGGCAATAAACGTGTCTCTATCTGTAAACCCGAACGTGGCGAATACAACAACTCCATATACCTGAATGTCCCTATCGGACCCCTGCGCTGCCGCAAATTCAACGAAATCGATACCAGGCTCGTTGATGGTAAATACCGCGTTAACCTGTGGACGGGACAAGCAATCAGCAACGACATTATCTACACCTTTTACATACTCCATGTGGCAATTAAACTCTGCTATATAGCTCAAATGTCTACTCTGGTCGCGGGGCAAAGCTGTTTCAAAACGCGTCTCGAACGCATGTACCAATGGCTTATGATCAGTCACTATAGTGAACTCCCGCGCTTCCAGATAATATTTGAAATGTTTAATGGACTCAAATACAGCCAATAACTCTAAATCAAATGCACTATACTTGCGTTCTGGAGAAGTTAGTGTTTTAGAAAAATAAGCCAACGGAGCCCAACCAGCGTCCAGTCTTTGTTCCAAAACACCTGCGACTGCTACCAAACTTGCATCCGTCACAAGTCTAGTCTCAGCACCAGCGACAGGAAAAGACAATGTTATCTTACTGGCAATTAATCGCTTAACATCATGAAATGCCTTAATGGCTTCCTTAGTCCAAACGACCGGTGCAGACTTACTTGACTTGGGCGATACAAGAGCATTTAATGGCGCTAGAACAGTTGCACAGTCGTCAATAAACCTATGATAAAAATTTATACCGCCCAAAAACTGTCGCAAACCACGGGACATCTAGCGGCCTGGGGAAATCAGACAACGCTTCGACTTTAGATTTAGGCAGAGTTAAACCGTCCTTAGATACCGGTGTGACCCAAAAAATCAAGTGTCTCTACGCCAAAAATACACTTTTCTTTATTTAAAATTAGGCCAAACTCCAACACGCGCTCAAACACAGCCAACAAATGCTCTACGTGCTGTTCCTTAGATTTCGAGAAAATAATAGCGTCGTCTATATAGTTGAAAATAAAATTCAAATCGCCAAAAATTTTGTCCACGAACATTTGAAATGTGGCCCCACTATTCTTTAAACCAAGAGGTAGACGCGTATACTCAAACAGTCCAATCGGCGTTAACATTGCTGTCTTGTGAATGTCTTCAGGCTTAACGGGGACTTGAAAATAACCCGATTTAAGATCGATTTTACTGAAGATAGTAGAGCCACTAAGGTTAGACGTTAAATCTGCCAATAAGGGAATGGGGTAACGGGAGGGGACTGTTTGCAAATTCAATTGGCGATAATCAACCGTAACGCGAAAACCATCGCCCTTTTTAACCAAGTGAAGAGGTGAGGCATAGGAGCTATTGGAAGGCCGAAGAATACCTTGTTTAAGCAGTTTAGATATTTCTTCCTTAGCTGCAGACAAACGCTCCGGATCTAAACGGCGAACGCGTGACTTAATGGGATAACCAGTAGTTTCTAAAGCGTGGACAACATCATGCTTTACAGGGAGATTGAAACGTGACACATCGAACGCAGAAGGAAATAAGTCGGGGAAATGGTTGAAATCCGTCACATCTGCAGGCTTAACAATGTGACAGACTGGGCTATTGTGAACTGGGTCACAGGAAATGCCTGCTTCCTCAACATGTGGGCCGTTAGAATTTGCACATTTATTAACACGTGACTCCGAAAACGACTCGCCACGTGGTTTCGAAACACGTGGTGGAACAGATAAATATACGCGTGGACCACTCATTTTAACACGCCGATTACGGAAATCGATAACGCAACCATAATGCTCCAGAAAATCAACGCCCAAAATCGGCAAACGCACATTTGCTATTTTAAAACGCCAATGAAAGACTCCACAATTAACCAAATCAATCTCTAAATATTCATTACCAAAACACTCTATTTCAGTATCGTTCAGTGTGACCAGTTTAGATTTATTCGAGCGAAACAAGGAGTTAACGTTATCTCTCACAGGCACTATAGAAATCTCGGACCCCGTGTCAATTAAAAAATTAAGCTTATTTCGCCTGTCAAAAACACGCAACAATCGACTAGACGAAAATTTATCTAAAGAAAAATGAGGTATAGGTCGCATACAAGAGGCAATAGAATAGGCACGCTTATGAGGAATCCTACTCAGAAACGTGCGTGTTTTTGAAAATTGATTCCAGTTACAGGGACCGTCGCAGCCCAAGGCATCGTTACCATAACGCTGGTGTCGATAACACAATCTTTGACCACGAGGAAAATCGCCACGTGGCCCACGAGGAACAAATTTGCGTGAATTATAGCCACGCCCAAACTGCGGTCTATAGGGAAAACGTGGTCTACTGGGGAAAGAAACCGCTCGACAAACCGGCTCTGCAAGCGAACTTAGCTTAGACTTCGACGCAACAATCAAACTTTTAACATATTCAGTCAATTTGTCAATACGCTGCTCCACAGGATTTGTTAACTAACGCACTGCCTTTGCGAGCTCTGCCGACAAATCTTTTTCTTGCCCAAAGTCTTGCGAAATATCGTCCGCTAAATCTGCCAACTTATTTAACTCGAGATCTGCTCTGGACCGCAAAATAATGCCAATATTCGGAGGGACGGATTTAATTAACTTTTGACGAATAATTCTATCACCAAGGGACGAATCACGATGAGCTCCTAATTTCGCGCGCAACTTATGTACGAATTCACTCGGCGAATAATTTCCCAAGTCGCGCGTTTCGAGAAAAGAATATAAATTTTGTTCGTTACTACGGGTAAACTTACGGATCACAGCGTTTTTAAGGTCGCTGTAAGGAGTGGCAGAGCTGGGATTTATTACGAAATGTATCTTTTCGATAACCTCGTCGCTTAGGGCAACAATGGTCGCATCAAACTTGTCCCTTTCGCTAGTTACGTTTTCTTTTACAAACACGGTTTCCACATAGTCGAACCAAAATGCTATAGAGTGACGCCAGATGGGCCGTAAATCTATTTTACTATTAGGACAAAAATAATCGGGTGGGTGGGCTGAGGAAAGTGGGACAATAGAAGGAAATAAAGGGCGTTCCATGGGGTATGTTGTGGGCGGTACATTATCTGGTCGATGCCGTCCAACACGGTCGTTTAAATCGAAGGGCGTGCCAAGACTATCGGGTAACCCAAAGCAAGAAGCATTACTGACCTGCGCTGAACTGTCCGACGATTCTGGTGTGATGTGTCCGTTATCAAATGCATTTGCAAAGGTGACGCTTTGTGTCGTACTGGTCTGTGTAGGGCTGTGTCTTGGGTTCCTTCTGGGAAATAAATTGTTCAATGAAAATCCGCTTAACGCCATCTCTGTGCCAAGATTAGAATAACTATCTTGTACCAGTCCAACCAAACACATAGAACAGGAAATCAAACCAAGTTACGTTGGCCCGATACAAAAATAATTTTAACCATTAAATAAAGAGAAACCAAGTTAGTATATATTAACCCGAAATTATCAAATACCCACAACACAAATTAAAACTAATAAATATAAAGGACACTATACTGTCGATGACACGTAGAGACGATGATTCCTCGACCAACAGAGAAGATTCCAAGCGCACACAGAAAAGTCTCTCCCACGACGAATGCCAAACCTCGGATGAAAATTACTGCCAAACCAATTGATGTCCAACTTGAAGGATTGATGCCAAACCTCGGAAGATTGTTCTCAGAACGATTGCGTTGCCAAACCTCAGAAAATTATTGCCAAAACTCGGAAGATTGTTGATACCAACTTGAACGATTGAATCCAAAACTCGGATGGTTGATACCAACTTGAACGATTGAAGCCAAACCTCGGACGAATGATGCCAACTTGGACGATTGCGTTTCCCACAATTTTTCTTCGTTAATAGACTTGCGTGTTCCACACGTATTGGGTAGTCACCACTGTAGGGGGTCGCCAATATATGTTTGTTAATTTTGCCTATTGCTTGACACTTGATCTGGTCAGATGATTCTCTGGCTGACCGTACTCAGTTAAATTTGACTCTCGCAATCCGACAACTCACGGAAGGGGCTTTTATTCTTGTTTATTAATAAGCTGACACAGTAAAGTACAAACAGTTCGAATAGTTCAATTTCGCTTTCATTAGTTGAATATGATCGGCTGCCGTACAGTTAGACGTTGTTCTTATACTCTGATTTCTTTAGTCGAATCGTAGACTGACATATCATTAGACGTTTTTAGGCTGTCGTTTCGTTAAGCCACATGTTTAGAATAATTCGTTAACACCACGTTTCAGAACAAGCGGATACGTGTACAAAAAAAGGCGGCATAACACGTGGTTCGTGAGAGAAGAATTATTCAGGAAACAGAAGTTTCCTAAGCCGGATTACAGGCTGTATGTTAAAACAGTAAAACAAATCTGTACAATGCGTCCCAAAAGCAAATAATATAATACATAATGGCGAAATTGCTACAAATTCTTTCCTGAAAAGAGCAAACATAATATTTAGTTGGTATGTTTTTGCATTAAATCATTAATAATGGAATCAAGTAATTACATAACTTGACATGTCAAATGATTTTAGCCTGGTTTTAACATTATTTAAATAAGGGTGAATAGGCTTACCTGAAACTGTCTCTACCCCACAAGAATCGGATTCAGTGCTCGGTGTCGAGGATGATTAACATGGTATGGCACCAGCAACATTTAAACACGCAGCGAATTCTGTTTATCAAAAAAAACTATCAACCAGACACTAATATATATTTTCCCGCCACTACTTTGCTCGCTGATGTGATAGGGTATTTAAACGATTGTTTTCCCATTAAGTTACGGTTTAAATTGGTTTTTGCTTGGAATCACTAAAAATACCACTGAACTTGAAACATAAACCTTTGCAACGATATTAATTATTTGTTTTTATTATCAGTTTTACCAGCAATGAAAACTATAGATACTTACCTCTTACACTTGAGGGTTATATTCTAATAAAAGAACGCTTTTAAATATAATATAAAGCTTAAAACTTTGGTTCAGCTAGTACCATACTTTCACCTCAACTAACCTAAAGTTAAAAACAATTCTAACTGAAGCAGTGATGGAAAAAAGTGTCTGCATGGCAACGCGTTTTCGTCAGCATTGTTGAAAAAAGACCCGTTTGACCTTAAGTGCCACGTAGCACTGCCGCCGATTTTTTTCCAGCACTGTACTTATGTGATAGGTCGAAGTCAGGTAGCGTGTTTGTGGTACTACTAGGTGATAGATCCACGAGACCACAATCTTCATCGCTTCTATCCTCTCCAGACGTAAAGTCTACTGCCGGTAATTAAAATCATAATTTTAAAGGAATCTACATTGGATACTTTGCCGAATGCTCAAAAGTTTAATGAAGCAAACATTTTTGTACCTTCCACACAATCCAAAAACATTTTGGTTTTCTTTTTTCGCTTTTGTGGTACCGGAACATTGACAGCATCTAAGCTTTCTGATGCCGAAGTTTCATTATAAATGTCGCACACTTGTTTATTCTCTAAAAATAAGTGTGATAAAAATATTGCAATGATTATTCGTGTAAAACATCAAAAGTTAATTAAAAAGAACATTTAGTAAAATATATTTGCAACACACCAGAAGAACACTTTATTTTAATAAGTGGGAAACTTCTCCAGTTATCCTCCGGTCGCTTTATTTTATTGATAAGTGTAAGAGCATTTGCTCCCACAGGAGGCCAACAAACATTTATTGGTTTTTATCCAGGAGGTAGGAATTACGCCTTCTTCCTCTGTAGTGCCTTCTTTCCACACAGCCAAACTCCACATATTAATACTGCAATGGAAACAAAATAATAACAATGGTGCAAGGCAATTCACTTACTAAAATAAGCAATATAATACTTTTATCACTTTTAACTTCACTATTTATTAAATCCTTTAAATATAGCACAATAATTGATGACTACTGGTACCCAAGCACTTTAATGCACAAGATTAACAACTGGTAGGAACAATGCTTAATAAACTGATTAAAAAAAGTACAACTCAAAAATTATGCATTAACGGAAACAGAGCATAACCACTGTTATAAGGAAAACAAACAACTTTTCTTTTTAAAGAATTTTTAGATAGAGAAACTGTTTTTTTTTGTTAATAGCAGTACCAGTAATAAAACCAATATTAAACAATTTTGATTCAGATGGTTTTGTATAAAAGTTCTTTACTAATAAGCTTATCACATTGTTGATCTACTACAAACACAAAGTTGCTGTTATGTGTCAAAAAACAACCATCTCTTATATTTGGACTAATCTTTAAGCACATTTACATGGCGCTTTTAAATGGATTCGAATCTATTTCGCCAATCCGTACTCTCGTTTTGCGCGAAAAGAAAAGGGTACAACGGATTTGAAATGTCGTATCTCCAATCCGATAAAAGGAGCGGTTTTCTTGAACGGATTGGGATTGATTTTAGGCTTACAAGTTTTGTAAAACTTTAATTTTTAGATGTTTGACTTATAAACACAACTTCTGCTAGGTGTTAGAGTAATTTAGCAAGCCTAATGTGTCAAATTTAGCAAGCCTAATGTGTCTAATGTTAGGTTACCATTGCAAAAAAGTCTTGAATTAAAAGTTGTAGAACTAAAGCAAAACTAATATAATCCCGGACACTACATAAGTCATACGCTAACATTCCACCAGGCTAGCCTACTACATTAACATCAGCAGTCAAATCCAATTACATTATAAAAACAATAAACAAAAATAGCGCCATGTAAATGCGACACTTAACCGATTAGATTTGAAACTTGTGTGACGTCATTTCAAATCCGTTTGGTATTTAATCCGATCCGTTTGAGCATGCATCATGTAAACGGGCTTACTGATACTAAGGGCTTCTTAACTGGATTGTTTGCATTTCGCACACTTTTTTTATATCTTTCATGTGGTTTTCAAAAGGAAAAGCAGAAATATCCTCTAGAGAAGAATCAAAGTATCTTACATCATCAGCAAGATGAATAAGATTATGTACTACATTATATACACAAAACGTGTCTCCATACAACAAACGACAATCATTTACAAACTGATTTAAGCAAAATTCTGCTCGATTTAAATGTAATTTTCTGTTAGAGATATCACAGTTTAGAATAGTCATGGCAATGTGAAGATTAAGAAAATGCAAGTAGGCAGGTTTTGAAAGAATATATTTTAGTACAAAGGGGGCTACGTACAAAACAAGCTGTCTAAATTCTACAGCCTTCCATCTTCCTAAATCAGAAAGTGAACGAGGCTTCCGTACAAAATGCAACATGAAATGAGGGGCAAGCTTGATCCCATCCACCTCCTTATTACGAGCTTCTAACGCCGCTTGAACCTGTAGCAAATTCGCGGCTTGTGTATTATTTTTGCACATTATATTAAGTTTTTTGAAATTGTTTAAGTAAGTTGTATTGCATGCTGCACATCTGCGTGCGTCTGTTCTAAAAACCCGTTTGTACCTCACTTCCTGTGCGTGTCAACGGGATATAATCCCCATGCCATATGTTTTGCAAGCTGATGTTTTGTGTATAAAGTCTTTGCATGAAATATCATCGAAAACGCGTTTTGGAATAAAGACCGAAAATAAATCGCCTGCTCGGGCGCGGCTCCGAGCATGTTCAGGCAACCAGTTTAACTGTATGTGTTTTACTGTATCAGCTTATAAGATACAATTCAGAAACCTTCCGAGACGGAGTCAATTCGGAGTCTAATTAGTTGGAGAATTTAGGTCAGGTTCAGTGCTATAGCTATAAGCACGCCAACCGACCACAGAATCTCCTGATTCTCCACAGTGGTGAATCTCCAATACGTGTTTGAACACGCAGGTCTATTTACAAAAAAATGTGTTGGCGAAACAATCTATTCAATTTTCCGATGCCAACAGAAAAGCCGCAAGTGAGGATTTGCTGGTTTCATAAACATTTTGGTAACCGAGCACGAAAATGCAACTTAGGCTGCAATTGGTCCGCAATCTACAGAAAAACAGCAAGAACAAAACCAAAAACAACACTACAAATGTCAAGCCCGAGATATTTCCATGCGAAGTCCAGTTTATTTTTTGTTGAAGACGTCGCAAATAACTTAAAGTTTATGGTGGACCCAAGAACATCATTTTCTCTTTTACCCAATTTAGACGAGACACGTTCTATTTTTTACCAACGTTCCGGAAAACTACAACTAAGCGAAACGAACTGCCCATCAACTGGAAACAAGGAACTAGACGTTTCCTTACAAGGTGGTGGGATCTTTCGAATGGAACTTTCAAATTACAAACGTTCGCCATCCCGTGATTGGTTTGGACTTTATAAAGCGTTTCAATCTCATTGTGGATGGGCGAAGTGGCCTTCTACGTCGTCGTCCAGAAGAAACGAATACCGCGCCACCCGGCATAAAGTACAAAGAAGATACGGTGGATCGAAGGGAAGCGCTGAAAACGCCAGAAATCATGGGTCTAATAAAGAAACCTTTATTCACGAGCAGCAAAATCGAAGAGGAAAACAACATTTTTGACATTTTGGTCGAGTCGGAAAAGACTTTTCTTCACGACACGCGTCGCAAACCTGAGCGATCACCTGGGCTCACGTACTTACAAGTTTGTCGTTTTCGTAGTGGCCGTTTCGTCTATGAGACGGATCTTTGACTGTCACCGAGTTGTTCAGCATTTTGCTCAAGGATTGGTGAGAAATGTGAATAGGGTATACGATCACGACTAAAGCATTATTGATTATTACACGAGTATTGAATATCGTCCAGAGTGGCCTATTTTATATGAGTATTTTGTGTCTACTGGGTATGTTATTGCGTGTCGAGGATGCTCCACGCCGACTATTTTTTATACGAGTATGTTTTTATGTCTATTGTCTATAGCGTGATTTGCGTCTAAATAATGCTTTGGTTTGATTTTTTGCCCTCTGCATGGACCGCCAATGCTTTGGCTTAGCGAATAACCTGATAGTTTTTTCATAGGCCCTATGAAAAAAACCTTGTTCAGTTTATTTTACAGATATTATCCACATTTCGCCATCGATGAGACCCAACCTATTCGATTTTTGAAAAATGATTTTCGCGCCACCATTTGAAAGCCGCGAATTCCTACAAAATTTGTATAGATCCCATCATAGAGGATTAATAGTTTTCAAAATTTAAAATTTGGGGGGAAAGGAAGCTATGTAGCAAATTCGCGGCTTGTGTATTATTTTTGCACATTATATTAAGTTTTTTGAAATTGTTTAAGTAAGTTGTATTGCATGCTGCACATCTGCGTGCGTCTGTTCTAAAAACCCGTTTGTACCTCACTTCCTGTGCGTGTCAACGGGATATAATCCCCATGCCATATGTTTTGCAAGCTGATGTTTTGTGTATAAAGTCTTTGCATGAAATATTATCGAAAACGCGTTTTGGAATAAAGACCGAAAATAAATCGCCTGCTCGGGCGCGGCTCCGAGCATGTTCAGGCAACCAGTTTAACTGTATGTGTTTTACTGTATCAGCTTATAAGATACAATTCAGAAACCTTCCGAGACGGAGTCAATTCGGAGTCTAATTAGTTGGAGAATTTAGGTCAGGTTCAGTGCTATAGCTATAAGCACGCAAACCACCCACAAAAGAACCTGATTCTCCACAAACCAATAAGATTTTAAAGTCAAAGGGAGAGTACTCTAAGTTGTTCCATTCCTCTTTTGTACTGTTTGTTGGCAATTATGTGATTTACGACGAGTGCTGCATCATCTTCTGGGGTCCAAGGTTGTATAGTAGCTTTTTTTCCGGAACGCCTTTGCAAATATTTTCCGCTGGTCTGGCCACTAAGCGGTACTGTAGGCCCCTTTAATCATGATTTCGGGGATGTTAAAATCTTTATCAAGCATCGCCAATTTGAAAACATTAAAGCTGGGTTTTGTGCCGAAAGATGATAGAACTTCAATTGACTTGGAACTGCTGCCACGAGCTTTAAGCGGTCTTGTTTTAATAAAGTTCACAGTTTTGACAACAACTTCAAGCACTCTTCCATTAAGATCACCGCTGAGCTGTTGCGAAGCCAGTGCTTCACGGTGTATTTATTATGCAGTGGGTCCATTTTGCATTGACTGCAAAACCTGCACCAACGCTAGCAGTCCGCCCAAATGACCCCTGACATAGCTCGGGCACCATCGGTGCATAAACCAACGCAGTAATTTCACTCGAGGTTATTTTGCTGAATAAATTTATTTCGTGGCGAAACTAAAAGCACATCAGCTAAAACAGCTATTATTCAATGCACTTTTGGCTGTTTCAAATGCTGGAGGCACAGTAGTAGCGTGTGTATGTGACAATTGTGCAACAAATGTGTCTGTTGACATTCAAGTGTTTCATGAAAAACTAGCAGCTCTCTCCACTCTAAAGGACAAACTCTGTATAAGCGAGGGCACCATCATCCTAATAAAACTTATTGCAGATTGGTTCCATATGATGAACGTGAAGGATAGATATTCTGGGATTCATATGCGTGACCAGTGTCGACATCCATGGATCAAGGAATGCAACAGTTTCACAGAATTAAAGGAAACGTGCGAAGTCGTATCCACTTGTGCATGGCAACAATCATCGAGGGAGGCTGTAGAGCTTCTGAATGAACATGGCTTCAGCTATGTCTTACTTGCAACATTTTCTGATGAAGCTTTCGAAAAGTTCTTCGGTCAGGCTCGACAACGCAGTGGGGGTAATATAAATTTTTGCCATGTTTCCCAGCAGTTATTTAAATAATTAGTTTAATTTTATAATGTCTTAAAAATAACTTACTGAACAAAGTTTTAAAGAAAAACTGGCTGCTCCTCTATGAATTTGCCCCGGTTTCCCAGCACAGTTATTTTATTGCTTTGATGCAGAATCACCCCAGTGTTGACTGACTACTAGTTCTTCAAGTTGATTGATTACACTAAATAAATAAAAAGGCAATTACACTTCTGTACATAATATGTAAGATCGAAAGTATTATTAAGTTTCAAACACAGTTTCCCTTCTATTAAGAAAAGTAACAAAAACAATTGGATTAATTTATTTCCACCCTCGTTTGACTTATTCGGCACATTCTAACAACCTGTGAAACACATTAGGAGTATTCTTAATTTAATACACAGTATATGTAGGCTACTAATGTAAAGATATGTTTTTTGAAATTGTTTTATCATGTTTGCATTGTTTTTTTCCTTCAGCCGTATTTTTCCGTTTATTGGACACCCGATAAATTTGATTACAAACTTCGAACTCGACTAATATCTAAACCAGGGGTTCTTAAACTGGGGGGCGCGCCCCCCTTGGGGGGCGTGGAAGCTTCTCAAGGGGGGCGCGAGCATGACAGTGACATATTGCAGGGTTTGAATTAACGATTTAGCTATGTTAAATTGCCTTAGAATGCGGTTTCAGAACTTCTCAAACTAATCTTTAAAGCCAGAAAGATAATTCATTAAGCAAACAGTAACGTTATATAGTAGTAATGATAAACTACAATAAACGTATCGTGAGTTAATGCGTGTAGGATAGGACAAATATCGACGAAACGAAGCCTTTGAAACGAGTAATCTTACTTGTTAAAACACCATATAACCTTATTATAAAGGGGTGTGTCGCATCTCCGCCAATCATAAATAAAGGAATCGTGGTATATTAACGCATAATGGCTATTGTTGCGTCGTGATAGAAATGCTTATTATGCGTCAATAATGCAAAGTAAAAGCAAGGTAAATAAATGTAATAGTAATTCCATTGTTAAATGTTATGTTGAAGGCAAAATATATAGTGCGCGAAATCAGTAACGGTAATTTATATTTTCGCGATTTTGTTAAATTTTGTAATTCGCGAACTTTAGAAAATGGTTCGCCAATAGCGATTCGCGATCCCTTGCATCCTTCACACTAAGCAGGGTAATGGCAAATAAATTATTATTCTATTTTTCGTAAATTCGATTTTTGAGTAGGTGAGGCGTGAGCATGAATCACAAATCTCCAGGGGGGCGCGACTGAAAAAGTTTAAGAACCACTGATCTAAACAAATACATAGTATCAAATCAATTTACCCTTTTTTACATATTCATTTTTTGGGAAATCTTATTTAATAAGATTAAATTTGGTAAATGTATTCAAATATAATTAATACACACACCGAATTTTAATAGACAAAAGTGGCAACCATGTGTTTGTTCAATACCTTCATATAGGCTATGTATGTATTTATATATGTTCATATATAGTTGCATAAACAAAAATTTTCAATGGGTAAACCTGTAAAAATCCTTGTATCTTCATGCCGGTATATATTAAAAATTTTACAACAATAAAACTTACTAAAGTCGTTTGTTTGAAAAAAAATCGGTTATTATTAGAGCGCTTACAAGAAAAATCTACCACAATAAGTATTTTTTAAGCTGGAACAGAATGCGTTGTATCTGGATGGCCTTCTGTTTAAATTTATTCGTTTTATAGCAGGTTGTAATCGCCTCACACTGTTTTTGTAATTGGAGATCCATTTCTTTGGAGAATTATAAAAACATAAATTTACAGTACACATGGCGGTTATTTTGCTTCTGTCCACAGAACCTAAAATCTAATCTCTGACTATCAAACTATTTTTGATGTACCATACATAGATAGATCATAGTCTGTTTTGTATGTTGCTCCCTTAACAACCAGGATACTACATACATGTCACATGACTATGAACTTAGTCTTGCTAAATAGTATCTAACAAAGTATTAAACAGACATATTCAAGGAAAACGTAATCTTATATAAATGGTAGCTGTGGGCAACCTCAAAAATTTAAAACTAACTTCATAGGCTGGATAAATTAACATACTTTCGCTTTGTGACAAACCAGAACTTGCCGCAGCAGCACTAATAAAGAGAATCCTACATTCCTTGCTCCCAGAAACTTTACAAAACCTTAGTTTGCTCTTCTGTTAAATATTTTCTAAAATAAAAATGCTGCTA
This sequence comes from Ciona savignyi, assembly GCA_000149265.1. Classification (NCBI taxonomy): domain Eukaryota; kingdom Metazoa; phylum Chordata; class Ascidiacea; order Phlebobranchia; family Cionidae; genus Ciona; species Ciona savignyi. Next base: position 221,483 of record CH003037.1, read on the forward strand.
AATTTTCTGGCTGTGAATCTGCGAAGACCTAGGTATTCTACAAAATGATTACTTAACTTATACGAGCATAAAAGGACAATAGATGTACATGAAACGTATTTGTTTAAAAATGGTTGCTTACAATGTAGGCACACTCATATGGAAATTGGTTGAAGATCCCAGTTGTGTTTTTTTCTATATGTATGTATACTATAGGCGCATTAACTTGGCATACACTAACAACTAGAGTACAATTTTAAAGGCAAGAGTGCAGTTTGTACCTCCGGCACATATTACTTTACGCCTGTAACTGGACGGACGTGGCTAAAAGTAGCACTGAAATGGGGCTGAACGTGGTGCTGGTATAAGTCGGGTGACAGAAGTGTATGTTTAATGTTGGTAAGAAAAAAGTTTCCAATAATATCGGATAAACGAGCAAAAGACAAAATTGTAAGTATTTACTCGTATTTAAGATTCACAACTTATTTATTTCTGTAAATGTTATATCTAATTGTAAATACCGACTACTACTGTGTTGCATATTTTTTATCTGAATTAGTGTGTGTGCCCTTTACTCTTCTAATTCAGAAACATGCAGGTGTACTTGGATTGAAAGTTTGAACCATAAGGCGCACATATGGCTTTCTTTACTCAACACCGCAGTGTAAAACAAAGCACTGCTAGTGTTGACGCCAACAATCCCTTTTTGTGTACACTATAACCCAGCTGTTTAAAATATTTATTGCGCCACCTATCGGCATATTTTCCGTTGTTTTATTTCCTAAATTCGTGTTTCAGTTTTGCGCCAGTTTTCTGCGATGTCATAAGTTAGTTGTAACCTTTAATAAATAAACAAAGAAAAACACATTAATCTTATATAGTGACTATCAATAACTAAATTTAATCTCCTGACTCCTAATATTGTTGTTTAAATTATTGCTGGAACGTTTGACCTGAATACACTTTGAATCGAGCATTAAACAAGAATAGTCAGTCACTTATTCGTCACGGCCCAAACATCGCGCCGACTGTTGAGATTTAGCTTCAACAGCTAGTAATGTAGAAGAAGCTGCACTTACGCCCACTCCTGCAAAGAGGCTGATGTAGTACATTAATTATATGGATGGACTATTTATTGTGGCTAAGTAAATATGGATACTTTTATATACAGGTGCTAGAAAATCATAAGAGCGAAAACACACGTTCAATAATCGTAAAAAGGTGTGGCACGAAGGAGAAATTACAGTTTGTTGCATCATACCAAACAAACCTATTTGGATCGGTGGGCAAGGGTTCCGCCTCAGAGTGTGCTCTTTACACAACACTTCTGCAGTTATACTGTTTAATTCTCTGTCTGTGAAGTGAGTAAGTACACTAAGAAAAAAAACCTTCTACAATCTGTTAAAGTGCGACATGGAATGCCATGAAGTTTATGGCATAAACTCTTCAACGCAATGTTAATTAAACAAAAGGTAAAAGAGGCATGGCCCTGGTGGACCAACTGTTTTGTAGAAAGGGGAAATCTGATTGTCGAAGCCATGCTACAACTATCATCGAATGGGTCCCCTCCCTTGACTGACGTGATCTAAAGATGCTGGTGAAGACACACACACACATTGATGGATAGTAGTAAAGGCGACACAACAAAATTTTTAATGTTAACGGACCAGAAGATGATTGTTACTTGCCCACTAAAATTGCAGTGGAGACAAGTGCTAGGCCCACCTGCACAAAGTTGTCTCTATTTTCTATTCCTACTTAAAAGTAAATGGGCAGTTAACAATACAAATCCTGAATCCAACATCAATGTTTAGAATGCTGCCCTTTACGTTGTAAACTCTCTACTGATGGATATTAATATTCCATTAATCAACATATCACGTGCCTACTTCCTGAAAAAAAAAACAACTATTCATACTAAACCATTTGAAATTGTTTTATGAATGTCGTAAAGTCAAAATTAAACGACAATGCACAAAATCGAATCAGAGGCACACCGTGGTTTACCAGTTCACATATTGAGAAAGGGGAAAAGGAAAAATTAACTGTAAAACGAAAGCTACTGAATAAACTTTTTAAACAACAAATTAGAATAATGCCGAATGAGGAAAAATACATGCGATTTCGGTACGCGCTCCCTATATTTATCCAATTGACTTTTCCGAATGGGAGACTTTTCGTCGCTAGGTGTCTGTCTCTCTTCCCGACTTAGATCAAGCCTGTTATGCGGGAAAGCGATTATGCGCACTTTAAACGTACGGGTTTTCGCGAAATTGTTTAAAATAGAGCAAGCAGACTATTTAACAGTAATAAGTAAGCTGTGATAATTATGTTCCATTGCTAGGTATAAAGCTGCATGTAGCATGTATGCGGTAACTAGTGTAGCGCTAGCCTAGCTGCAGCATATAAATATTGCCACAAAGCATAGTTGTAGAATATCCGACCAGGTCTGACTGGAAAGGATACCATGTCGCAATTTTTTAAATGTTTATTGTATAAGATTACTCAAATATATGTCTTTAGGATAAAAATGGCAACAAATTAAAAAAAAATTATTGCTGTGTACCTTTATGCAAAGGAACTGGGGGTCATCGATTTCCCATCAATGAAACCTTAAGACAAAGTTGGATATCAGCTATTAAAAGGGTGAGGACTATTCGTGGAGGAAAAAGCTGGAACCAGGCCAATATTCAACTGTGTGCTATGCTCATTTCAAAGAGGACTGACTACCTTTCTTGTAATAAATATGGTAAGTTATTTTGTTTCAATAATGCCAGAATTTCTAATTTCAGGATTAAAGCCACTTGTTAAGCGATTGCGATCGAAACAACAGTGTGCCAAGTGTGTTTGCTTGATCCAAGAAAAATATAGTAACAGATCAAGAGGCAAGACTTAATCACCGCAGTGAAGAACTTCAGGACCAATCAATTACTTTTTGAGTTTAATGATATTGAACTGGGGGCAGAAGCCGTTGTTAATCTACAAGTATAGATTCTCCTTGAACAGCCTGAAAACATAAAGCACAGAAATTATGATGACAAATAGTAAGGCGTCTACAAATAAATTACTTTTGTTCTTGGCCTGCTGTTTAATAGTTCTTTCATCTTTTCGAAAAAAGGCCAACTGGCTGCTCCAGCACCAGACTTTGATGACACTTTTAAAATTTTGTAAAAATTTGCCCGTAAATTCTTCCACTTCACAGATAGTTGCTTCCTATGTAAAAATTAAAGTATATATATTTATGTTGTATAATGCTGTCCCTCAAACTGAAATTGTGATATATCTTACAACACTTTGAAACTAACTACAGGACATCCTGTATTGCTAAATCTTGTACAAACCAATCTTTCATAACACCACGCTTGCAAAATTCATCAGCAAGCTTCTGATAATATTGCTGGTTTCTCCCCACTTTCCCATCAATCTTTTCTAAAACTTTGTGCTCCGCTATCAGGTCTAGTAGTAGCATGGTCTCACTAAAAGACCAAGCACCTTGTCGTACAACTTTGTTTAAGCTCATCTTAATACTCTGGTGCACAAAAAGTTATGATTTAGTCCTACAACTTTTGATTTAAGAGTTTTTGAGATGGTACAGACTTGCTAAATTACTCTAAACTAAAGTTTTACAAGTTTGCAAACTTCTTAAGCCTAAATTCAATCCCAATCCGTTCCAGAAAACCGCTCCTTTTATCGGATTGGAAACATGACATCTCAAATCCGTTGTGCCTTTTTCTTTTCGCGCAAAACGAGAGAACGGATTGGCGAAATAGATTCGAATCCATTTTAAAGCGCCATGTAAATGGGCTTACTTATATCCAGTGATGGAACTATGCTTTCTATTTGATTTCTGTAAGTTCTGGCAATAGACTTGCTCACTGGGTTGCGCTTTTCAACACCACTTGTTGATAAATGGTGCTCGTAGTCTGCAATTTTTTGCATTAGTTTATTCTAAACTTTCAGTGTTAATACTGTCGCTGTGGTTTCGCTTACAGTGAGCTTTTAAACCTTTAACAACCTTTTTACAAAAGCTGCATATAAATTCTTAAAATAAATGATACTTTCCAACTTTATCCTCCTTTACTTATTTATATTCTGACATTTATTTCTCTTATATTCTGCAAAGATTATAAAAAAAATAAACTGAACAAAATTGGATAAGGGTTGGTTCATTTTCAAGGTTGGATTGAAAAAATAAAGGTTATATTTAACTTTCGAATTTAAAATATATAATATACCACCCAAGCATACTTGTGTTTTGTCTGTTTGCAAAAAAAAATGAAACAGCGTCTTTCTTGGCTTCCAAAAACCGAAAAGTTGCCTTGTTTGAAGGCCATGCCCCCAACTGCAACCCGGGATATTACCCAAAGCTTCACACTACAAATGTTGTTGTTATGTTGTCAAATTTAAATGCAATGCGTTACATCTGTGCTTCACCGCTTGTACTAATTGTTGAATAATTATATGTTGTTTTATGCAACTGGTCGCTTCCTTAAACAAATAACCCAATTAATTATTATACATTCTAAAGTGCCTCAACATTAATGTTTTTCTGGCACTACCTTCAGGTACTGGATCCTTATTATAAGGGACTTTTTTAGCCCACCTTTTTTGTACTGTGGATAGTTCTGCCCACTGTCTGAAATCTGCAAACATACGGAAATATATATTATATTCGGTCTTTAAAATCATTGACCACAAAGGATTTCGAAATCATAGACCTAAAGATGTTCGATAATATAAAATCACACGGATTTTAATTACTATTGTAAAGAATCTACCTGGGCTTTTTTGAATTGGTAGCGAGTGAATCAGTTGAGCATGTGGTTGAGCCTAATTTACTAAATGTCTTGAATGTAGATTGACTAGCTTCTGGTGCTGCTTGGATGCCAGGTGCATCGACTGAAAACCAGTATTAGTAACCAGAACAATGCAATTGTGGGTATTCAAGATTATTCAGATAAATAACTAAATCTAAATTATCTTGTCTGTCTGTTACAAGAAACGACATTTCGTCGTCACAAATCAGATTGTAAGCTAATACAACTACCGTTACAAAATATCGTTACCAAATCAGATAGTAAGCTAATTACAACGAAATACGTTACAAGAAAAAACGAAATTTCGTTACCAAATGAGATTGATTGTATGTAAGTAATATTTAGGAACGAAATACCATAGGTGCCATATGTATTGATTGGTTCGATTGACATTTCTTTGTCAAATGGTAACTATATGCTTTGCAATTTGTGCAGTATCCTTTTTTTCTGGTGTGCGGCCACGCTCTTTAAAGTCGAATTTGCCGGGTCGGGTTATCGCTACCCAGCGTCCTGCAACTTTTATCAATTTAGGGATGATCATGAAAGTGTCGATGAGTCCCGAAAAAGAAGGAATAATTTTTTTACCTCATTTATACTTTTTTGAAATAACTTTAAGCAATGGACCGGGGGTACACGGTCAAAATCTCCAAAGGTGGTTCAGGATATTTGGCTTCAACATTTATGATAGTGCCAGAGGTAAGATGTTTTTTGTTTATATCGTTTTCCAGGTCGCGGGTGATTATCCGTCACTTTTTACCTAGAGCGTAATTAGAAATTCTGGGTCCTTAAAACTCTCTGTAATTGCGCCCTTAAATAGTAGGTAGATCTTAATGATATACGAATTTATCACTTTCTACATTGCCAGAAAGTTTAATCATCGAGTCGGGCGAGAAAAGGGAGCCGCTGCTGGTCACTTGTCTATTGTATTTGAGTGTTTGTTCCTCGTAGGCCCCAGGTACTAGAAGGAATAATGAAATCGTAATGAAACTTTGTCATTTGTTGGAGACAACAACATGGTCGATCTAGATATTCAGAAACCAAAAGTTTGGGTGATAAATCCAGGGAAATTCCCCTGGATCGTTAAAAACTAAAACGGTATTTTTCCAAACATTTATTAGCTCCATTTCAATCAGATTTGGTGGAGGATAGTGCATTAGTTACTGCTTTCTTTACTTCTTAATAGTAATAATACCCTAAAAATTATGATTTGATCCTACCTAATTCATGATTGTGACAAGCATATCGTCCGACATCTTCAACAAGGGCTTCTTGACAAATCGCATTAAAACTTCAAGTATTCTTAGATAACATTACCCAGGAGATTCTCCGAAATCGGGCTGTTTCCGGAATTTAGCCTTTTTCAGTGCAGCGCTTTAATTTAAAACATTTGTGGTGAAATAACACGATTAGCCGATTCTCTTTTTACACACATGCAAAAAAGTTTGGTTTAATAACTATGGGATCCATGCGTTTATGCTTTCTTGCCTACCTGGAACTGCTGATGAATTTTTTTTCTAAGTTAATAGTCAAATATGAATGAATATTTGTGCAGTATGTGTGTATATATTTAATACAAGCCGCCATATCAATACATCACATATGAACTAATTGTGTTTATCATTCCATTCAGAAGCGGGAAGTAGTGGGAAGCGGATGTCGAAAACTATAATACTGACCAATGGATCGAAAATTTCAGGATGCCAAAAGAAACGTTCAAGCAATTGATTGTTAAATATAATTTATGATGATATGAAACCAGGTGTTGTATGTACCCTTGTTTACATAATGTTGTGTTATTGATTGATATATAAGTGGATTTTGCATATTTTTAGATGACAGAACTGTTCGAAAACCCATCAATGCTGACAAGCGAATGGCGATAGCCATTTATAAATTAGCTTCTTCTGCTGAGTACCGAACAGTTGCTCACATTTTTGGAGTCCGCAAATCCTCGGTTTACAATTAATTGCCTGAAAAGGTCAGTAATGTTTTACGTATGAGGTATTTATTCTTAATTTATAATATAGACTAGCCATTTAAATCTTTAATTTTATTCCACAGATTTTGAATGGTAATAAATAAACGATTGGCGACTTTCATATCCCTTCCCTTCTGAAGACGAGGCAAAGGAAATTGCAGTCAGATTTGAGAAAAATAGTCACTTTCCGCAGGCATGTTCAAATATTGATTATAACCTAGGTTGTGCTAATTGTTTTTCATTTAATATTAGGTTATGGGCTGCATTGATGGTAGCCACATTCCAATACCTGCTCCGACAGCAGGAAAAAAGGATTATACTAACCGGAAAGGATGGGACTCGTTAATATTACAAGCAGTGGTGGACGACCAATATATGTAAGCTTTTTAAATGCGAGTTGTGTTTGAAATATTTATGGTTATCATTTTTATTTTAATACTTTTGTTTTGTATTTATAGATTTCGAGATATAAATGTTGCAATGCCAGGAAGTGTCCACGATGCTACAGTATTTAGACAATCTGGACTGTTCAAGCACTGCGACAAGTTACCGAAGGTGCTACTACCAACATTTGCTACAAAACATACTATACTAATTAGCATTTTGATTTATAATGCGCAAATTTTATACAGGCATCAAAGGAATTCAACAGAACAGCAGTCCAATTACTTATTTTAGGTGACCCAGCATATCCTTTGTTCCCTTGGCTTATTAAACCATTCATTGGATTCCACCTCAGCCCAAAAAAGGAATATTTTAACTGTTACCACAGCAGTGCTCGGATCTGCGTTGAAAATGCTTTTGGCAGACTAAAAGCTCGTTGGCGCATTTTGGGCAAAAAATGGATGATGTAACGATAGAGATGGCTCCATACGTTATATCCACATGTTGCGCCTTGCACAACATATGCGAGCACGAGAATATTCTATTGCACTTTCACAGTCACAACAGTTGGATATAAATCTGCAAACTTTTCCACAGCCTTACACCTTGCCACTATCCACCCGATCCGTCCAAAAAGTACCGCTTAGATCGGGCTGTGTTACGTTTTTAAAGCCGCTATAAGCGGACTGTGTTACTAACATGTTAACATGTGTTGACAATTTCTAACACAGCGTCACATCACGTGACGCAAAGGCGATGTAAACAGTAGTGCTTTCGTACCAGTTTTTTTGTACAATTTAGTTTCGAATAACATTATGCTGAGCAAGAAATCGTGTTTGTTCGTTTCTAAAGTTGGGTAAGTACGTAGAAACATTTATTTAATGGGTTAAATTGGTCGCACAACTGAATTTCTAGAGAAGCTTACAGCTATTGCCCGAACTAAAAAAAAGTTTGGTATTTTAATTCTTATCCACCATAGGCATAGGTGAGGTAGTGTGTGCGTGTCATTCCCCAGCAACATATATACCAAAAACTTCTCCACTCTTTGAGGGAAACCAAATGTTGTGTGCTACCAGATCCATAATAACCTACTGTTGTTTATTATGCCTACAAAACCTTGTTACCAATCTATTTTCATGTGTATCTGAGGTATGCCAGGGGGCCGGGGTTATGTTACCCCTGTATATGTCCTATGCGTGGGGGTATGTTACCCTGTTTTTGTGGTATGCCTGGGATTGTGTTGTTGCCCTGTATCTGTCGTATTCCTGAGGTAGTGTTGCCCTGTATTTGTCGCATGGCTGGGGTAGTGTTGCCCTGTATTTGTTGTATGCCTGGGGTAGTGTTGTTTTGTATTTTTCGCATGCCTAAGGGAGTGTTGCCCTATATTTGTGGTATGCCTGGGGTTGGTTGTGTTGCCCTGTATCTGTGGTATGCCTGGGGTATTTGGACTATTAAAAGAGGGGCCGAACCTATACGACGAGAGTATTGTGGTTATCCTATTATGTAGTCCCCTTTATTTATTATTCATCACAAAATCAGTGCATTTTATTCTTTTCAATGACTTTGGTTTATCATTTTATTTCGATGTGACGATCATTCAGTGAGGTTGTGTTTTATTAAGTTTAGTTTTACCGTTGGTAATGTTTTATTATATTCTATTTGAATAAGATATAAGGAGTTATATGTAAGGCTTTAGGAAGATTAAAAAATCAGCTTTCCAGTTCGCGACCCCCTTCATTGGTGACCCCGACGTGATATAAAGGTGCTCCAAAACGAGTCACTTTTTAAGGAACTAACTAATCGCATACGCACCACATCGTACCACGCATGCGCAAACGGCCTTGTTGAGAGAATGCACAGACAATTAAAAGCATCTCTGAACTCTGAAGGCACAAAGCATGCCAGAAAATTGGACTCGACATTTACCCCTGGTAATGCTGGCCTGCGAACTTCAGTCAAAGAAGACATTAAAACCACCTGTGCCGAGCTTGTTTATGGCACGACGCTATGTTTACCCGGCGAATTTTTCAACACACATTTTGTACCCGATATTGATCAAATCACATTTGTTGCAAAACTTTTGTAATACTATGAACCAGTTGCACGTAACGCCCACCTTAAGAAGATTAAGATCAGCTCTCCAGTTCGCGACCCCTTCAGTATCTTCAATTTGGAAGATTTTTTTAGACATGACGGCGGTAAACACTATTATGTCCGTATTTACACCTTTTTGTCAACGTTAGCACCTTTTGGTAAGAATTAACATAACCCACTTGTTAAAATTACAACCTTTGCTTTGATAGCCTTTCGAAGGCTAACACCCTTATTTTAATTTAAGAATTTGTAAAGTTAACACATTTTAATTTGTATTTTGTTTTATTAAATTGACACAAATTAATTGTATAATATACCTCTGTGACTAAAACTTCAACCTAACAACATCTAAATATATATATATATATACCCCTTTTAAATTAAACACATAACGGTTATTAAACTAATTTAAATAACCAAAAACAATTCAATTTAACACTAGTATGTATTCCTTATACTATAATAGTGTGAAATATTCTGCTCAGCTCAAAGATATCACATAAAAAAAACTCATTTCAATACAAATTAAATCCATTTCTACATTATTAGCTAACATTTATAACTATATATTTAAACTTTTCCTTAAATCATTTATTCGGTAACACATAGATTCATATATTAACAACATTAACAAATCAAATACACTAATTGTAAAAAAAAACATCTAAAACACACAAACATTTACATAAAACAATAGAGATAACAAGCGAGCAAAATGCAAAACATACCGGCACTGGAAATTACCCGTAATCAAATTTACCATCTAACTCATCAGCGTCTCTACATTGTTTTCGCTGAGGGGGCACTCTACTGCCTATTCTATAAGGATGGTGTGATCACTGAAAACCTTAACGAGTCTGAATTCTTGCTGACCCTTAAATATATGAAAGATCCAAGAAGAACAATTGGTAAAAAAACATCATCAAAGATATAAACATGAAGTCACTCACTTTCGTCAGTCCGAATGGGACGATCATGGATATATAAAAGCATTGAACCGACACCGAAAAGGCTTTCCATCAAGTATCAATGAAACCAAGCTAAAAACACTCCTACAAAAACACCATTGGGGTGAAATTGAATCAACGGCTTTTGAACATCGCATAAATTTTAAAAACTTAAAGAATGGATGGCTAACACTAAATATGGCAAAACTTCAAACGTACCAAAATTGATAAAGTTGGCGTAAAACTTTAACGAGGCCGGGGAAATCCCACTTTCCGCTTTGCCGCTACTGTAAAGAGCGATGTGTCACAGCAAAAGGGTCTACAAAGGCTGGTGCTCACATTGCAGATCCACGGACACATCACCAGGAAATGTAATTGGCAGAAACCAAGATGATCCCAAATCCCGAAACAATACCCACAACTAAATCATCACACAACAAACAACAGATTTTAAACACTAAACGACCCCAGCATGTATGCGACAGCCTATCAAGATGCAAAAATAATATCCAGGAAACCAAAGAAACTCACGCTGAGGCGGGCGACTTTTTAAACTTTCGGACACCAGATAAAAAAAATCACCCCATTCGTCAAAACTTAGTCGCTTCGAAGCGTCTACGGTACCGCAGGATTAGCGCTTTAAAGCGGCCTACGGTATAACACGGTAACGTGTGTTACAGACTTAGCGCTTTGAAGCGTAAGCTCGTAACGTAGCTTAGTAGTAGTCGCAATGCAGCCTTTTATAAATCCGAATGGTTTATTATGAAATTTTTAGTATTAGCGTTTATATTTAAATAATTGTGTTAATTATAATAGCCGTTGCCTAACAATTCTTTTGAATTTATCTGGTGTATGGGTTATACCGTAGCCTATAGACCTAGGCTACATATTAGTCCTTTACGCACGAACTTAACCTAATTTCTCGCTTTCGTTCAACTGTAGGCTATTAATTGTGATATAAACCAATTACAGATATTTAGGAACAACAGAATAGGGAACCAGGAACCAAATTCATGCAGGTAAAACTGTAGGCTATAAAATGCAGATGCAGGTAGTATGCTGACATGCGCAATATCACCTCGGAAAGTGTCGTAACATCAGCTACTCTGCAGGGCAGATTTGGATCCCCCAAAATACCGGTTACTGGTAGTGCAACATATTACTAGTCTAGAACTATGTCCAGCGATGATTACAGCATCCTCTCCAGGCCTTATTTAGTTAGTTGTGTCCTAAAACATGAATATCCCACATTTGCCCCATGCCAGCCCCCTTCCTTTACCACTTCCAGTTTCATTTCAACACCACATCCGGCGCCCCATCCAGCACCACATCCAGGCACATTCCAGCGCCGTGTTCTGCACCACATCCAACGTCCTATTCCAGCAGTCCAGCGACACTTCAAGCTCCATTCCAATACCATGTCCACTACCAGCCTAACATCTGCACCACGTCCAGCCCAATTTCAGCTCCACTTCCAACCCAATTTTAGCACCACTTCCAGGCCACATCTAGCCCCATTTTAATGCCTTTTAACCCCTTCCAGCACCATTCCAGCCACATGTTTATCACCATGTCTAATCTAATTAAAAAAACACATCATGCGCCTTTCAGCTCCCCATTCCAGTGCCCTGTTCAGCCTTATTTCAGCGCCACATCCAGCCCTGTTTCAGTGTTTCGACCAATTCCAGCTGCATTTGGCGCCACTTTAGACCCAATTTTAGCACCACATCCAGCGCCACTTTCAGCCAAATTTCAACTCCTTCCAGCACGATGTCCAGCCCCATTCCAGTTCCATATCCATCCCCATGCCACTCCCTTTCAAGTGTCATGTCCAATCCAATTAAAGCACCACATCCTGCGCCATGTTCAGCGCCAATTTTAGCGCTTTGTGCAGCATTATTCCAACGCCACATCCAGCCTCGTTCCAGCACCCTGTCCAGCCTTATTCCAGTGCCATGACCAACTCCATTCTAGTGCCAGTTCCAGCCGCATTTCGGCGCTACTTTAGGGCCACTTTTAACCCTATTTTAGTGCCACTTCAAACCTTATTTCAGTGACATGTCTAGCACCTCTTCCAGTTTAATTTCAGCCCAAATTCCAGCCCCATTCTAGGGCCAGTTCCAGCCTCATTTCAGCGCAACTTTTACCACTATTCCAGTGCCTTTTACCACTATTCCAGTGCTATTTACAGCACCACATCCTGCTCCACGTTCAGCACCCCATCCCAGCGCCACGTCCATCCCTATTCCAGCGCCACGTCTAGCCCCATTTCAGCGCCACTTCCAGCCCTATGCCACCCCTTTCAAGTGCCAGGTTTAATCCATATTTACAGCACCATGTCCAAACCTATTTCAGACCCCATCTCAGCGCCACTCCCAGCCCTATCTTTCGGCGCCACTTCTAACACCATTCCAGTGTCACATCTAGCCCCATTCCAGCAAAACATTTGCCCCAATTTTGGCGCCACCTCCAGCCCCCTATCAGCACCTCGTTCACAAATATTTTATTTTTATCAATTTAAATTTATTTTTATTTTAAAATATATATGGTTTGCAGGGTGTTCAACAGTTAAGAAGTTGCTGATTTCTGATAGAAGCATGCTTTTTAGTGGCACCGACTCCCCACGAAAGCTGTATGCTAAAGAGAGGTATGCAATACATCTGCATAAACTTACAAAGCAGGTACCGAATATTTCGACATGATATATATTTTGACCGACCTGTTATGGTGGTTTAGTGCGTAGCCTTTCAACCGAAAGGTTGCGGATTTTAAACTGGTAGCTACCTAGTCGGTTGTGTCCTTGGACAAGGCAGTTAACGGAAATTGCCTGAACCCAACAGTTAAGTGGGTTTTACAAATTTAAAAGTAACGTTTTAATCATACACAAGACACTGCCATAGCTTCGATAATCTCCTTGATTTCCCATCCAATGGGATAAACATAAATATCCCATTTTATCCTATATACATACATTCATGCAATTATTATATGCTGACCCTTTTCAGACAGGATATATATAAATCAGTGCATAGCCTTGAGCTGGTTAACAGCATAATTTACAATATAACTTGACTTAAGTGTGAACAATTTATGTTATGAACAGACTCACATTTGATATTTTTATTGACCAAATTTTTCCAATCTTTATATATTAACTATTCCAGACACAACCCTAAAGTTTCAGACCAGTGCGCAATAGTTACAAAGTAAACTTTTTATATTACTAATTACTATGCCTTGCTTATGCCAATTATATTTGAATTGCCAAACCTATTTTAGATTATATAAATAATACCACTATGCACTGGATATTGAACTGCTGGTGTGTACACACACTATACAATAGTCCATGAGTATATAATTTTTTGAAAAATATATAATGTTTATCCCAGAGGTGGGTTAATGGCAGAGTGTTTTTATTGCATGGGTATTTCTTAGGTTTCCTTGACCTCAGTCTGACCGCCAAATATATTGCAGTGTATTCAATATTTTATATTGCTTCAATTTTGAATGACCCATTTTAATTCACTGGATCGAGAGATCTGTTAGTCGTATTGTCTAGGCACAACACTGTCTGAGCAAAACTCAAACTGAAACTTAATTGGTCATTACTAGTGACCACCACCTTTAATGACCACACTATTTGACCTTTTTAATATAAAAAGTTGAACCCTTTTCTCAGATTCGAAATAGAAACTGAATAAATGGAAAGATCTGGCACCTGAAAGCAATTAAACTTGAGGAAGACATGAAGTTATTTCCTCTGTAATAAAGAAATAATCCGGTAAAACATTAAACTACTAGTTTTGTATTATGATTAAAATCTACTTACGATGGGGTTTGAAATTACTAATGTAAATTTGTCTTGTAGGGGTGGGTGCATTATGCATGGCTTAGTTGGTAACATGAAACAGTCACCTGAATGTTTTTAAGTTTACAACCAGCCACTTGCTAACCATGTGGGTCAATAAGCAATTGAGCAAGAAATTTTACGGACACAGCTCTCTAGTTGTTTGTACCAAAATCTAAAGCAATGTTTCTACATATTATACAACACTGTAAAAGCTTCTGCACCTAGACTGCAGGTACAAGTGAACCAACTATAACTGTTGATAAATTGTTAATATGGATTCCACCACCTATCAAAATACAATTACAACTTTTATCCATTCAATAACAGAAACTGCCAGCCTTAAATAAAAATCAGATGGTGATGTGTAAGTAACCATAATGTTTAACTTACATTATCTGAGTCCATGAGCAAGGGATAGAAATTAGTATGTATCCAATTTAATTCCTGGCTTTTTTACTTTGCAGTCGGACCAACAAATTTATTTCAAGTTTAAAAGGGATCACCAAAATCTAAAAAAAATATATATCTGAAAACAATTAATGGAACTAGCTTGGCTTGGAGAACTACACTTACATCTAAATTGTCGGTTGACAGTTCCTCCTGCATCCAAGAAGAGAGCTTGCAACCCGAAATGACATTTCTGTTGACCTCATATAATCTAATGATATGGGCTAAAGAGGAAGAATCTTTTACTAATTGTGAAATTTAAAACAGTCTTTTATTTTATGCAAATTAAATAAAAGTTGTAACAAGCAACTGTACCATTGTACTATTGCAACCCATTGAATTGCGCTTGCTTAACGAAATTTATGTGACTAATGCTGAAATGCTTGATAATTACTCCGAAAGTGATTACGTTAATGATTTTTAGACTTTTTGCTTTCCGAAACTCGCCTTTGTTGTGTGTCATTTACTTAGTTCTGCTGCAATCATTGTGTTGATCCGTAATAAACAACAAGTTTTGCAATACGTGGTTAAACTAAGAGGCAAGATCTTAGGCTTTACTCAACCGTGGTTAATTCAGCACGGAAAAATGAGAACTTGGTTAGCAATAAAGAAGATATTTAAATATTTCGTAACAAGTTGATGTGTGTTCATTGCAGCATCACACCTAAATTCATCAATGTAGTGCAAAAATTCACCGACCTTCATATATGAAAGCGGGTTGATATCACGTCAATTACGTATATAAGAAAATGACTTGACGTGTTCCCGTAATATGTTTGAGGAATGTCCTTGTTAAAACGACTGTCATTTTCCTTTCTTCGGCGATCCTGAGATACTATTTCCTAACATAATCATATTAAATATAACAGGTCCATTTTTTAATAATTGTGATTGAATGACAGTTGAACCAATGTTGTAAAATAGTTAATATTCATGCTTGTATTGAAAATTGCGTATTAATCTGATCAAGGGGTACCCATCTACCAATTTTCATGTAGCCTACTTACTATAACAAAGCGTCATTTTAGGTATATCCAAGCTGTCTCATATTAACCCAAAAGCGAACATATTGATGATTTGACGTAGTGTGAGTGCGTTCCATGGCGCGCGCGTTTGAAAACCAAACAAGATATAAGGTTTATTTTTTGGGAACAAATTTAAAACAGTGTTATCTACCCATCTACCAATTTTCATCCACTTACTGTAACAAATCGTCGATTTAGGTATATCCAAGCTGTTTCATTTTAACCCAAAGCGAACATGTTGATAATTTGACGTAGTGTGGGTGCGTTCATGGCGCGCGTTTGAAAACTAAACCAAATATAAGGTTTATTTTTTGGGAACAAATTGACAAGTGTGTTATCCACCCATCTACCGATTTTCATGCACTTACTACAACAAATCGTCGATTTAGGTATATCCAAGCTGTTTCATTTCAACCCAAAGCGATCATATTGATAATTTGACGTTGTGTGGGTGCGTTCGTGGCGCGCGTTTGAAAACTAAACAAAATATAAGGTTTATTTTTTGGGAACAAATTTAAAAGTGAGTTATTTACCCATCTACCAAATTTCATATATTTACTACATCAAACCGTCGATTTAGGTATATCCAAGCTGTTTCGTTTCAACCCAAAGCGAACATACTGATAATTTGACGTTGTATGGGTGCGTTCATGGCGCGCATTTGAAAACTAAACCAAATATAAGGTATATTTTTTGGCCACAAATTAACAAGTGGAAT
>CH003036.1:6013-20325 GCA_000149265.1 Ciona savignyi
TTATTTTATTAACAACATAGGTACTGTCATAAACAGTATAATACCTGATGGTTGGCTCTTCAAGGGAGAGTCACATGAACCTAAACATATTGGATTATTCAAAGAGATCTAGTACAAATGTATATTTGAAAATGAATTAACATACTCAAAATATTATTTTATTTACAACATAGGTACTGTCATAAACGGTATAATACCTGATGGTTGGCTTTTCAAGGGAGAGTCACATGAACCTAAATATATTGGATTATTCAAAGAGATCTAGTACAAATGTATATTGTAAATGAATTACGTTACTCAAAATATTATTTTATTAACAACATAGGTACTGTAATAAACAGTATAATACCTGATGGTTGGCTTTTCAAGGGAGAGTCACATGGACCTGAATAATTAAGGATGTGTTAATTTTTACTCATACAAACAATTCTAAAATGAACTAATGCCTAGGTATATACAACTATTTTTTTAAATAAATCCCTTTTTTGATTATTGTTATGAAACGCGATGATGTCATTTGCAACCTTTAAAAAATTTAAAATATAGCAATGAATTATAATATATATATATTTATATTTAAGGATATGTGGGTAAATATTCACTCCATGATTTCATTTCTAAACAGACAAATTGTAAAAACACACTGAATATTTCTGAAACAAATTCTTACAATGTATACACACAAAAGTAATACATACCACAAGCAGCAGATCGCATAGCATAGCGGGCATTTTCCACAAGTTCCATGGGATGAGCAAAATTATACACTTGTTCCGCAACATTTAAGCTGTGACCCTCCGACCTTGCAACTTCCACTTGTATATCACGGGGCTGATGCCTCATGGCTGTAGTTATTATTTTGCGTACTTCTGTTACTGTTAAGGGGATATTGAATATGCAATGAGACAAATTCTTGAAAATCCGGTTGAACTCTGCACTAGACATCCGCTTGATTAAACCATGTTTTGTGATCAGAGAAGGAAATGCGGGGTCATCGGGATCATCTATTTGGCTGTTTTTCATGAAATTCCATGCTTGTCTGGAAACTTGTTGTAAATCATCATATTCGTTAGAAGAAATCACTATGCAGCCATGACGGCATTTTTCTTTCTGTTTTTCTACCATTATGCATACATTGTTTCTCACTGTCTGATTGGGATTCTTTATTTCTTTTACATCCATACCTATGAATATACCAGGCCTGCAGCCTAATCTGTATATAATGCGGCTAAAAATCTCTGCATACATTTGCTCTAGTTGTCTTCTACCCACATGTTTTTCGCAATATAATTTTAAAACATCAGCCCTACCATGCTCTTCATATTTTAGAATTGCTTCGTAAGGATTTTGTAATGTTTTAAGCTTTTCCCTTGACTGATCTTTAACATATCTTTCACATTTTTCCTTTACTGTTCTTTGTCTGTTTAGCCAAGTTTTAACATGCAGCATTAACTTTTTTATAGATGCTGACTTGATTTTTGGAAACTCCATTCTAAAAAACTCCAAAAAATTGGTAAGTGTTGCAATATATACATACTCGGTTCCCGCAGAAAGTGTTTTCGTCTTATCCTTTATGTTGAAGTAGACTTTTTACTGGCCATTCCAAAGTTTCTATGTTTGGCACCATACTTCTAACTTGATTTGTATACGTATTTGCTGTTGCCTTGTCCACCTGTTTGCGTTTACCTACACCCATTGTATGTAAAGATTGATCATATTTTCTAATTATTGTTTCATAATTGTGGTTTAGTTATACTACACTCTTGTGCTAGCTGTTTGAACTGGTGTGTATTCACTTTAATTTTATCACTGTGTTTTCTTTGGCAATGAGATTTTAACCCTGCAACTACCTTGTTGCAAAAGCAACATTTGAAACCTCTGTACTGTTTATATATGCCCATTTTGTCCTCCTTTGCCTTTGTGTCGTACAAGAATATTTCTTTGGGGAGGTCCGGGTGATACTTCGTGTAGTGATGGGTCACATTAATAAATGGTATATTGCAGTTTTCCACTGGGCAGTCTCTAACTCTTCTTTTACTTCTGAAATAAAATCATGCAAGTAGATTACAAAAGCAAAGATTGCCTAAAAATTACATAGTACTGTAATCATAGTCACCTTCTGGACCAATGCCAGTACAAATACCAATAAAAATTACCAAAAATCTTAAAACTATAATAAGCCTTGTGAGCTGTATCCATCACTTTTTACAGTTTACCAAAATATTTATTAACCTTCAATCTCAAACTTTACCTATATAGTTAAGTATATTGGTTTATACCGTTAAGATGCAAACCTTTGTTGTCTGGTTGTACAATGCATTTGGTATTTCTCATTTGTTCGCTTATGTTGAATTCTAAAACATAATAAAATATATGTTGGTGTAACTAAAATTAGAATAACACAAGACCAAGCCATAATGAAGCAATCCAAGCTTGATTGGGTGGGGGGCAATCCGTGTACAGAAAACTATTTGAACCCGAATTGGACTAGCACTAGATCATATAATATTCATACATAACAATAATCTTGATCTTATTGAGACAAATTTAAAGTTAAATAGTTGATCACATAGCCTACTGATTCTTATTTATTAATTTAAATGGTCAATTAGTTGATCATATATATTTATAGTACAATTTTAAAGTATACCATTTTAACCTCCAGAAACCAATTTAACTTTATGTCTACCAACGTCAATATTCCAATAGGGTCGACCCCAAATTTTAGTATAAAAATCTAGATTATTCAGCTAAGTGGTTTAGGAAAAACATAACAAGGTTTGATGTTCAACTTGATCATGTTGTGCTCAGCTGTGGTTTGTGAACAGCTCCAACAACCGGACTGTCGTGTTATATAGTATTGAAACTGGATGCCTCCATATTCTGAAATTTAGTTACCTGCTAGAAGAAGCAAATCTCATTTTTGAACCTCGCTGTCGATTTCTGCCACGATTTCGACTTCTTGATCTGAACCTTGAAAAATAAAAGTACCGTAGACGGCAGGGACAGAGCTATATACTAAATATGTATGGTGCTTACGATGACAGAGATTCACTGCTAGAACTGGAAGATATTGTTTTCGATGAGCTGCTGAATTCGCCCTTAAATCTACACATAAAGTAGCAAATTAATTATACCAGAGTTGACCTAAATAAACAATAAACTAATTTAACCTACAGCGATGATACTTATAAATTTACTTTCTATTGACATCTGGACAATAATCGCTTAAAAATAAGCTTCATTTTAGAAACTACAATACAATAGGGGCATCGAGCGTGACATCCAAACTTATACCAAATGGTAATGAATGTTAGAATTAAAGCTTAGATGGTACAACACATTATCACATGATTGAGTGTTCAGGAATAATTTCCTGTGCTAGGCAATTTGCATTGAAAAGAAGGGGTTACCCAACCGTTTCATTCACCTGTAGTTGCAACTATGTTTCTTGAGATGACGATGACACCGTTTCCGTTTTTCGTTTCATATCTTCTCGGCTTCGAGATCTGGACCTTATATACAAAAATCATTCCAAACTTAATATATGTAGCATGATGTATAAAACGTCACACAGCAAGTATTTTATAATATTTACCAAGATTCGCAGCAGGAATACTACCGAAGTGGATGAAGAATAACTTCTATGTCTTTCAGATCTGTACAAATTTGTTTAATACATTTTAATACGTTTTTAATATGTGTATTATATTGCAATAGCATGATAAATGACAACCATTGACTTTTCATACAATTGATTAAGAGAGTTTGCAAAAGTGACAGCATTCTGCATGTTTTCTAAGTACGTTTAGATTTCATTAGGTGTCATTCTAAGTGGTTTTAAACACCATGTTGAATTAGGCAATTGTGATTTGTCATAATAGATATTTTTGATTATAAAATACTTCCACATTTAAAAACCTTAAAAACATGTTCTGGGTAGGGCTGCGAATTAACGGTTAATTTAAAAAACGGTTAACTGATGTAAAAATAATCGGTTAACCGTTAACCGATTTTCTTTAAACTACCATCAAATCAGCACTGTTTTTGGCAAAAAAAGTTCAGGCAGCCATAAAGGGCTGCAAAGAAATAACGCGCGTGATTATCGGCATTAGCGGGTCTTATTTATGTGTTACTTTATAGTTTTTAAACGTCACCTTAAGACATATAGTATAACTTTTATTGTAATGCGTAATATTGAGTTAAAAATCAAACAATCAGCGTCTGAATGGTTGCTTATATTACGTTGACAATCAAACAATCGACGTGTGAATGGTGCGTATATTACGTTGACAATCAAACAATCGACGTGTGAATGGTTGCTTATATTACGTAATAATGAAACAATCAACGCTCTTGCGCGTTTTCATATTCACAGAAATAAAACATGAATATCCTATAAATAGTACCGTAGCAAATAAAAAGGGTGCAGTTCTATTTTAAAGAAATACAACACATATTTGGTTTAGTCGGTCTTTGCGCAAGGCAATTAGCGGACATCCCCTGAACCCAGTGAATTATTAGATGGCCCTAAAACAGCAGCAGCGTCTCGATCATATACAATACACTGCAACTACTCAAGTAACCCGACGGTGGGCATGAGGTAATATGGCAATTGTCTGTGTTATTACGCTCCCTGTGATTTTCCATCTGCGGTAATAAACACGAGTATCCTGTCCTTATATGTGTGAAAGTGTAGCGAGCGAACTTGAATTCGCATGCAATTATGACGGCACATGACATGAGGTATCTTTTATTCGCTTGGTAACACTCAGATAAGAATCACTGTTAGCCAGTCCCTTACTAATGTAAACCAGCTGCTGTGGCCTGCGCCCATGAAAACTCCCAGGCACTCCTCGCATAACTAAACATTATCATGAAAACTCACCTTTCACTTTCTTCTGTTGAACTCATTTCTACGTTGTGTGAAATATAGGTTAAATACCAGTACGCACAAGTCTGCAAAAATAATAAAGTAATTTATTGCAATAGTAGAAGCTGTAACTTGATAACCGTATTTTATGGTTAAATAAGCTTTCTTCGGAATGCTAGTTTCCTTCTAGTTCTAGCTTACATCGGAAAACTATTGCAACGTCAACGTTTATAGTTTAACCTTAATCAATTTGTTAGCTTTTGTTATCATATATGCAGCTAATGTTTAACATGAATCTAATATCTACACCAAGTTATACTGCCTATGTTAAGTCATAAGAAGATTGATTTGGCCATAAACCAAAATCCGTCTGTCATTACAAAATACAAACCAGGAACCACGAGGACATAACTAAAAGGCGGAAATGTGCAATTACGGAAATACGGAACTTTATACTGAACTTTAGCCCACTCTAACGACCGTGAGTTTAAAAGAACACGAAGGATTTTTTAACTAAAAACTAATCCACCTAAAGGCATTAGGATTTACGGAGTATTCTTAACCAGCTTTTCATTTAATTTCCGCATTTCCGTAGTTCCGTATTTTCGCCATCATTAACTGGAACACGAGGTAGTAAAAACTGATCATAATGGTGCTTGTGTTTAAACAAGTACCAACAAAAAAGGAAAAATGTTTGTTTCTTTTTATTTACTTCTCTTTTTATCTCTTTTAAGTCTCACTTTCTTTCCCCCTTTTAACATCATGTCAAAATTCCAACATTCAATTTCAATAGGTATTCTTCATTTCGTGAGCATTGTTTGCACGTGAAATGTTATTAACTTAAAAATATCATCCTAGATATTTCTTGTGAAATATAACAAAACAATGACATATTCTTAAACAAGATAAAAATTGTACTAAACGGTTAAAAACTATTGTACAGTGCAGAACCTTTTCTTGCATGATCTTGCTATTCGAACGACAAATACTGGGGACAGTACAACACATAAACAATTAAATTATTTACCTCCAGAATGAACTTCAATTGATAAAATCACTGCACCAAAAATGTAGGCCTAATGCCATCGCGACTTGAGTTTGCTGCCCCTATAAACATGTATAACAAAGAGTTTATCAGCACGACTTCTGTCTTTGTACGTCAAAAATACAATATGCTACAGATGACGAAAAGATTGGGTATGTGACTTTTGGATGTCGTGTAGGCTACTCGCGTTAATCGGTTGGCCTTTAGAAACGCAAATGATACACAGTTATTTAATGGGAACCAATTCACAAATGTGTTATCCAACCATTAACCAATTCGTATGCAATTGCTGCAACTAATCATTGATTTAGGTATATCAAAGCGGTTAGATATCAAACCAAAGCAAACATAAGAATTTGGCATGAAACAGCTTTGATATACCTAAATCAACGAATTGTTGTAGTAAATGCATGGAAATAGGTAGATGGTTGGGTAACACACTTGTAAACTTATATCCAAAAAATGAATCCTATATTCCGTTTACTTTTCTAACGCGCGCCACCAAAGCACTCATACCACGTCTAATTAGCAATATGTTCGCTTTGGGTAGAGATGAAACATCTTTGATATATCTAAATGGACAATTAGTTGCAGTAAGTGCATGTAAATTGGTAGACAGTCCCGGTGCTAGGAACCGCGGGGCCCAATTAGAAATGTGATGGCGGGGCCCCTACTCTTCATAGCCAAATTGATGGGTGTTTATATACAATACATACCAGTACATACAAACTACAAAAATAGACATTTAATACTAGCTATAAAACAAATTAAAGGTAATGTGGATGCTTTTTTACGATATATTGTTTTACTTCCAAACATATATATATTGTTTAGCAACAATATTCATTATGACATAACAGGCAGACACAAAAATTGAATTTGACGTATTACGATGCATAACAAATTGATATTATGAGAAAGAATATTATTTCACTTTTTATTTTACGTTTCAGTAGTATTTTAAACCTCGTAATGCAGAAAGACCCCGCTAGCGCGGGGCCCCTTCAAGGTGCGGGGCCCAATTTGATCTAATCGGTCAAATCGGCCTAAAACCGACCCTGTTGGTAGATGGTTGGGTAACACACTTGTAAACTTCTATCCAAAAAAAGGACCCTATATTCCGATTACTTTTCTAACGCGCGCCACTAACGCACTCATAACACGTCAAATTATCAATATCTTCGCTTTGGGTAGAGATGAAAGAGCTTTGATATATCTAAATCGACGATTTGTTGTAGTAAGTGCATGAAAATTGGTGGATGATTGGGTAACACACTGTTAAACTTGAATACAAAAAATTAACCCTATATTCCGTTTACTTTTCTAACGCGCGCCAATAACGGACTCATACCAAGTCAAATTATCAATATGTTCGCTATGGGTTGAGATGAAACAGCTTTGATATATCTAAATCCACGATATGTTGTAGTAAGTACACAAGAATTGGTAGATGGTTGGGTAACACACTTGTAAACTTATATCCAAATAAGGAACCTTATATTCCATTTACTTTTCTAACGCGCGCCACTAACGCACTCATATCACGTCTAATTATCAATATGTTCGCTTTGGGTAGAGATGAAAAAGCTTTGATATATCTGAATCGACGATTTGTTGTAGTAAGTGCATGAAAATTGGTAGATGATTGGGTAACACACTTTTAAACTTGTATACGAAAAATTAACCCTATATTCCGTTTACTTTTCTAACGCGCGCCACTAACGCACTCATACCACGTCAAATTATCAATATGTTCGCTTTGTGTAGATATGAAACAGCTTTGATATATGTAAATCGACGATTTGTTGTAGTAAGTAGATGAAAATTGGTACATGGTTGGGTAACACACGTTTCAACTTGTATACGAAAAATTAACCCTATATTCCGTTTACTTTTCTAACGCGCGCCATTAACGCACTCATACCACGTCAAATTATCAATATCTTCGCTTTGGGTAGAGATGAAACAGCTTTGATATATCTAAATCGACGATTTGTTGTAGCAAGTGCATAAAAATTGGTAGATGGTTGGGTAACACACTTGTAAATCTATATCCAAAAAATGAACCCTATATTCCATTTACTTTTCTAACGCGCGCCACTAACGCCCTCATATCACGTCAAATTCTCAATATGTTCGCTTTGGGTTAAAATGAAACAGCTTTGATATATCTAAATCGACGATTTGTTGTAGTAAGTGCATGGAAATTGGTAAATGATTGGGTAACACAATTTTAAACGTGTATACGAAAAATTAACCCTATATTTCGTTTACTTTTCTAACGCGCGCCACTAACGCACTCATACCACGTCCAATTCTCAATATGTTCGCTTTTGGTAGAGATGAAACAGCTTTGATATATCTAAATCGACGATTTGTTGTAGTAAGTGAATGAAAATTGGTAGATGGTTGGGTAACACACTTGTTAACTTATATCCAAATAAGAAACCTTATATTCCGATTACTTTTCTAACGCGCGCCACTAACGCACTCATAACACGTCAAATTATCAATATGTTCGCTTTTGGTAGCGATGAAACAGCTTTGATATATCTAAATCGACGATTTGTTGTAGTAAGTGCATAAAAATTGGTACATGGTTGGGTAACACACGTTTAAACTTGTTTACGAAAAATTAACCCTATATTCCGTTTACTTTTCTAACGCGCTACTAACGCACTCATACCACGTCAAATTATCAATATGTTCGCTTTGGGTTGAGATGAAACAGCTTTGATATATCTAAATCGACGATTTGTTGTAGCAAGTGCATGAAAATTGGTAGATGGTTGGGTAACACACTTGTAAACCTATATCCAAAAAATGAACCCTATATTCCATTTACTTTTCTAACGCGCGCCACTAACGCCCTCTTACCACGTTAAATTATCAATATCTTTGCTTTGGGTAGAGATGAAACAGCTTTGATATCTTAATCGACGATTTGTTGTATTAAGTGCATGAAAATTGGTAGATGATTGGGTAACACAATTGTAAACTTATATCCAAATAAGGAACCTTATATTACATTTACTTTTCTAACGCGCGCCACTAACGCACTCATATCACGTCAAATTATCAATATGTTCGCTTTGGGTTAAAATGATACAGCTTTGATATATCTAAATCGACGATTTTTTGTAGTAAGTGCATGAAAATTGGTAAATGATTGGGTAACACACTTGTAAATCTATATCCAAAAAATGAACCCTATATTCCATTTACTTTTCTAACGCGCGCCACTAACGCCCTCATATCACGTCAAATTATCAATATGTTCGCTTTGGGTTAAAATGAAACAGCTTTGATATATCTAAATCGACGATTTGTTGTAGTAAGTGCATGAAAATTGGTAAATGATTGGGTAACACACTTTTAAACGTGTATACGAAAAATTAACCCTATATTCCGTTTACTTTTCTAACGCGCGCCACTAACGCACTCATACCACGTCCAATTCTCAGTATGTTCGATTTTGGTAGAGATGAAACAGCGTTGATATATATTTAAATCGACGATTTGTTGTAGTAAGTGCATGAAAATTGGTATATGGTTGGGTAACACACTTGTTAACTTATATCCAAATAAGAAACCTTATATTCCGATTACTTTTCTAACGCGCGCCACTAACGCACTCATACCACGTCCAATTCTCAATATGTTCGCTTTTGGTAGAGATGAAACAGCTTTGATATATCTAAATCGACGATTTGTTGTAGTAAGTGCATAAAAATTGGTACATGGTTGGGTAACACAAGTTTAAACTTGTATACGAAAAAGTAACCCTATATTCCGTTTATTTTTCTAACGCGCGCCACTAACGCACTCATACCACGTCAAATTATCAATATGTTCGCTTTGGGTAAAGATGAAACAGCTTTAATATATCTAAATCGACGATTTGTTGTAGTAAATGCATGAAAATTGGTAGATGGTTGGGTAACACACTTGTCAACTTATATCCAAAAAAGGACCCTATATTCTGATTACTTCTCTAACGCGTGCCACTAACGCACTCATAACACGTCAAATTATCAATATCTTCGCTTTGGGTAGAGATGAAACAGCTTTGATATATCTAAATCGACGATTTGTTGTAGTAATTGCATGGAAATTGGTCGATGATTGGGTAACACACTTGTAAACTTGAATACGAAAAATTAACCCTATATTCCGTTTACTTTTCTAACGCGCGCCAATAACGAACTCATACCAAGTCAAATTATCAATATGTTCGCTATGGGTTGAGATGAAACAGCTTTGGTATATCTAAATCCACGATATGTTGTAGTAAGTACATAAGGATTGGTAGATGGTTGGGTAACACACTTTTAAACTTATATCCAAATAAGGAACCTTATATTCCGTTTACTTTTCTAACGCGCGCCACTAACGCTCTCATATCACTTCTAATTATCAATATGTTCGCTTTGGGTAGAGATGAAAAAGCTTTGATATATCTGAATCGACGATTTGTTGTAGTAAGTGCATGAAAATTGGTAGATGATTGGGTAACACACTTTTAAACTTGTATACGAAAAATTAACCCTATATTCCGTTTACTTTTCTAACGCGCGCCACTAACGCACTCAGACCACGTCAAATTATCAATATGTTCGCTTTGGGTAGAGATGAAACAGCTTTGATATATCTAAATCGACGATTTGTTGTAGTAAGTAGATGAAAATTGGTACATGGTTGGGTAACACACGTTTAAACTTGTATACGAAAAATTAACCCTATATTCCGTTTACTTTTCTAACGCGCGGCACTAACGCACTCATACCACGTCAAATTATCAATATGTTCGCTTTGGGTAGAGATGAAACAGCTTTGATATCTTAATCGACGATTAGTTGTAGCAAGTGCATGAAAATTGGTAGATGGTTGGGTAACACACTTGTAAACCTATATCCAAAAAATGAACCGTATATTACGTTTACTTTTCTAACGCGCGCCACTAACGCCCTCATACCACGTTAAATTATCAATATCTTCGCTTTGGGATGAGATGAAACAGCTTTGATATCTTAATCGACGATTTATTGTATTAAGTGCATGAAAATTGGTAGATGATTGGGTAACACAATTGTAAACTTATATCCAAATAAGGAACCTTATACTCCCTTTAGTTTTCTAACGCGCGGCACTAACGCACTCACATCACGTCAAATTATCAATATGTTCGCTTTGGGTTAAAATGAAACAGCTTTGATGTATCTAAATCGACGATTTATTGTAGTAAGTGCATGAAAATTGGTAAATGATTGGGTAACACACTTTTAAACTTGTATACGAAAAATTAACCCTATATTCCGTTTACTTTTTTAACGCGCGCCACTAACGCACTCATACCACGTCCAATTCTCAGTATGTTCGATTTTGGTTGAGATGAAACAGCGTTGATATATATTTAAATCGACGATTTGTTGTAGTAAGTGCATGAAAATTGGTATATGGTTGGGTAACACACTTGTTAACTTATATCCAAATAAGAAACCTTATATTCCGATTACTTTTTTAACGCGCGCCACTAACGCACTCATACCACGTCCAATTCTCAATATGTTCGCTTTTGGTAGAGATGAAACAGCTTTGATATATCTAAATCGACGATTTGTTGTAGTAAGTGCATAAAAATTGGTACATGGTTGGGTAACACAAGTTTAAACTTGTATACGAAAAAGTAACCCTATATTCCGTTTACTTTTCTAACGCGCGCCACTAACGCACTCATACCACGTCAAATTATCAATATGTTCGCTTTGGGTAGAGATGAAACAGCTTTGATATATCTGAATCGACGATTTGTTGTAGTAAGTGCATGAAAATTGGTAGATGATTGGGTAACACACTTTTAAACTTGTATACGAAAAATTAACCCTATATTCCGTTTACTTTTCTAACGCGCGCCACTAACGCTCTCATATCACGTCTAATTATCAATATGTTCGCTTTGGGTAGAGATGAAAAAGCTTTGATATATCTGAATCGACGATTTGTTGTAGTAAGTGCATGAAAATTGGTAGATGATTGGGTAACACACTTTTAAACTTGTATACGAAAAATTAACCCTATATTCCGTTTACTTTTCTAACGCGCGCCACTGACGCACTCAGACCACGTCAAATTATCAATATGTTCGCTTTGGGTAGAGATGAAACAGCTTTGATATATCTAAATCGACGATTTGTTGTAGTAAGTAGATGAAAATTGGTACATGGTTGGGTAACACACGTTTAAACTTGTATACGAAAAATTAACCCTATATTCCGTTTTCTTTTCTAACGCGCGCCACTGACGCACACGTCAAATTATAAATACGTTCGCTTTGGGTTAAAATGAAACAACTTTGATATATCTAAAAAAATGGTAGATGATTGGGTAAAACCCTTACAAACTTGTTCACCCCTAAAAGAACTGATATTTCGTTTACTTATTTTGATAAAACTCTTCCGAAAACAAATTTCAAATCAAATTTAGGTGATATAGGTTTCGAAAAGAAATTGCGAAACAAAATTTAATAAAACATTTTAAAACCCTATACCATTAAAAATGTTTCGAAATATTTTTTCAATATGTTTTAAAAAGATATCTCGACAAATAAGTTTGAATTTAAATACAAATGATGTAATGCATACAAACGTACGTGACTACGTATATCTGATCACCTGACTCGTTACATGAAGGTAGTAAAAGCGTGTATGTAGCAAGAAACATTTTGCCACTGGTGGGATTCGAACTTACGACCTCGATCTATCAGCACAAATGATGTAAAGCGTTGACAATTTGTCTTTTTAAGTATATTCATTTCGTTAAAATTGATAGGACCGTATGTGTGGTATAAATTTTAGAATTGGCGTGGATTCGTTAATTCCAACTACTTGTTTTTGTTTCTTAATAAGAATGTTTTAGATTTTGTGGAAATATTTCGAAAAGCTAAGCTTTTGAAACAAATTTTGATAAAAAGTGTTTCGAAAACAAATTTCGAAACATCTTTCGATAAAATGTGTGTTCGAAAACAAATTTCGAAACAAATTTTGATGAAATGTGTTTCTAAAACAAATTTCGAAACAAATTTTGATGAAATGTGTTTCGAAAACAAATTTCGAAACAATGTTTAATGAAATGTGTTTCTAAAACAAATTTCGAAACAAATTTTGATGAAATGTGTTTCTAAAACAAATTTCGTGACTTCGTATACCTGATCACCTGACTCGTTTAATGAAGGTAGTAAAAGCGTGTAGGTACAAATGAAAAATTGGTAGATAGTTGGGTAAGACACTTGTAAACTTGTATACGAAAAATGAACCCTGCATTCCGTTTACTTTTCTAACGCGCGCCACTAACGCACTCACATTATATCAAATTCTCAATATGTTCGCTTTTGGTTAGGATGAAACAGCTTTGATATATCTAAATCGACGAATTGTTGTAGTAAGAGCATGAAAATTGGTAGATGGTTGGGTAAGACACTTGTAAACTTGTATACGAAAAATGAACCCTATATTTCGTTTACTTTTTTAACGCGCGCCACTAACGCACTCATTCCACGTCAAATTATTAATATGTTCGCTTTCGGTTAAATAGAAACAACTTTGCTATACCTTAATCGACGATTTGTTGTAGTAAGTGCATAAAAATTGGTAGATGATTGGCTAACACACTTGTAAACTTGTATCCAAAAAAGTAACCCTATATTCTGTTTACTTTTTCTAACGCGCGCCAATAACCCTCCCATATTATGTCAACTTCTCAATACGTTCGCTTTGGATTGAAATGAAGCAACTTTGATATGCCTAAATCAACAATGTGTTGTAGTGAGTGCATAAAAATTGGTCAATGGTTAGTTAACACACTTGTAAACTTGTATCCAAATAATTAACCTTATATT
Source organism: Ciona savignyi (assembly GCA_000149265.1). Classification (NCBI taxonomy): domain Eukaryota; kingdom Metazoa; phylum Chordata; class Ascidiacea; order Phlebobranchia; family Cionidae; genus Ciona; species Ciona savignyi. The sequence continues at coordinate 19,826 of CH003036.1, forward strand.
CCGTTTCCTTCTCTAACGCGCGCCACTATCGCACTCATATCACGTCAAATTATAAATACGTTCGCTTTGGGTTGAAATGAAACAGCTTTGATATATCTAAATCAACGATTTGCTGTACTAAGTGCATGAAAATTGGTTGATGATTGGATAACACACTTGTAAACGTGTATCCAAAAATTGAACCTGATATCTCCCTTATTTTTCTATCGCGCGCCACTAACGCACTCGTACCACGTCAAATTATCAATATGTTTGCTTCGGGTTAAGATAAAACATCTTTATTATGCCTAAATCGACGGTATGTTGTAGTGAGTGCATTAAAATTGGTAGATGGTTGGGTAACACGTTTGTAAACTTGCTCCCAAACAATAAACCCTATGTTCCGTTTTCTTTTCTAACGCGCGCCACTGACGCACACGTCAAATTATAAATACGTTCGCTTTGGGTTAAAATGAAACAACTTTGATATATCTAAAAAAATGGTAGATGATTTGGTAACA
>CH003035.1:0-21093 GCA_000149265.1 Ciona savignyi
TACTAGTTTAATTTATTTACCTATAACCTCTTTTACACAACTTATGTTCCCAATGATTGTTCTTTCACTGTTGCATTGCCTTTGTCGCCTCTTTATTGTAAGTTTTTCAAATTTCTTTTCTATAATACAGATTTCACTTTCGAATTTATTTATCGTTTGTGTTCTTGAAATGCGGCGTTTCATTGATGCTCTATATTTACGGTAAATTGTATTTCCGTTTCAAAAAATATACAACAGAGTTTATAAATAATGTTGTTGTTGATAAACGTACGAAATTGTTGTAATGAAAGTATATTTTTATACAAAATCTCCCCGTCGGGGAATCGAACCCCGGTCTCCCGCGTGACAGGCGGGGATACTCACTACTATACTAACGAGGACACGTAGTTGACCGAGTTGACATTCGCTTAAATGGTCAATCAATGTTGCTTGTAATTAAACAAAAAATCGTTGTTTTGGCTTCCAGAAAAAATATATAGGGAAGTCCTTTGCCTTGATAATCCATTTGAATACAAACGAGAAATTAGAAATTTGCATGTCGTTTGCCAAAAAGAATTTCTAAGTAATATTTCGCTAAATATTTTCCTTACTACAGAATATATTTTAATACACCTAAAAAAATTTAGGATAATAAAAATTTGTTTTCATAAAATTCTCCCCGTCGGGGAATCGAACCCCGGTCTCCCGCGTGACAGGCGGGGATACTCACCACTATACTAACGAGGACACGCAGTTTACCGAGTTGACATTAGCTTAAATGGTCAATCAATGTTGCTTGTAATTAAACAAAAAATCGTTGTTTTGACTTCCAGAAAAAATATATAGGGAAGTCCTTTGACTTGATAATCCATTTGAATGCAAACGAGAAATTAGAAATTTGCATGTCGTTTGCCAAAAAGAATTCCTACGTAATATTTCGCTAAACATTTTCCTTACCACAGAATATATTGTACTAAACCTAAAAAAATTGAGGATAATAAAAGTACGTTTTCATAAAATACTCCCCGTCGGGGAATCGAACCCCGGTCTCCCGCGTGACAGGCGGGGATACTCACCACTATACTAACGAGGACACATTGTTGGACGAGTTAACATTGCTTAAATGGCCAATAATTGTTGCTTATTATTTAATTTAAAAATCGTTGTTTAGGCTTACGAGCAGAATAAGATTGGGAAAACCTTTCATCCAATAACCCAGTTGAATATATACGAGAATGTAAAATTCTGCATGTCATTTGACAATGCGAAATCCTAAGTAAAACTTCGCAATTACTTTTCTTTATTGTAGACCTAAATTTAATTACTAACCTAGGCACCAAATTTTATATAAGTTTAATTCCATAATGATACACATGGAACATTATAAGTACCACACAGATAATTTGATTACGAAACGGATTTATTACTTCTTTAAAGTTGTTTCATTCGAAATTTACAATCATGTCTCTTGTAAACAAACATCTATGATGGTACGGTTAAACAAAATCCTTGTAGTTTTTTACCTTTGAAATTTTTTTTAATAAAGATGAATCAACTTTATCAAGATTTTAACTAACCGTAAGTCGTTATGCCAGAAGATAAGCGCGACCTCCCAAAGAATTAATGTAACGATCGTTATCTTCCTGTTTCATGTCATTAGCAAGAACAACGTAGTATTTTTTCTTATCGTACCGCTGTTTCTAATGTGATCAAAGGGATCGTTCGGAGATAGGGTATCACATTTTTTCATTTTCGAGTAAACGGTTATAAAGGACGGGCCACCGCATGCAACTTGTACATTTGTTTCTGGATCGAGAACAATCCTCCGAATCAACAGAATCTAATAATAAATCAATACAATGGCAAGAATCCGTCGCAAAGCTTCCAGTTGATGATGTCAGTATTCTCTTAGCCATGGTAAGTTAACCAAACTTTTACTATAAGCTCTTACGATTGTTTATGTCATAGATTGATTACTTCTAACCTTAATTTTTATTCTTAGAGCTTGCAAGAAGTTCTGAAAATTCAAAAATCTGAGAACTCGACGAACTGCTCCATTCGACCAGCAGGTTCTCGTAGAATTTCCCGATCAAAAAATCGAAATTCATTAAGTGATAAAGGTATTCTGGCTGTGCGAAAAGTAAAGAGGGCTTTTCGTGAAATGGAAGACAATGAAGAGCACTCTGGTCCGAAGAGAACCTGTGTTCGTATCCCTTCAAGTTTTGGTAAAGAAAATGTTACCACGGTTAAAAAATCAATCTCGGGTAGATCGACAAAAATTATCGAAAAATTGAACAAACAGAAGTTGAAATCCAGCTCGCCTCTGTGGTTAAAAGTTGTGCGACAGCAACACGGAATGTCCTGTCACGATAAATTAAAGAAACTTCCAATACTAGTTTAATTTATTTACCTATAACCTCTTTTACACAACTTATGTTCCCAATGATTGTTCTTTCACTGTTGCATTGCCTTTGTCGCCTCTTTATTGTAAGTTTTTCAAATTTCTTTTCTATAATACAGATTTCACTTTCGAATTTATTTATCGTTTTGTGTTCTTGAAATGCGGCGTTTCATTGATGCTCTATATTTACGGTAAATTGTATTTCCGTTTCAAAAAATATACAACAGAGTTTATAAATAATGTTTGTTGTTGATAAACGTACGAAATTGTTGTAATGAAAGTATATTTTTATACAAAATCTCCCCGTCGGGGAATCGTACCCCGGTCTCCCGCGTGACAGGCGGGGATACTCACCACTATACTAACGAGGACACGTAGTTGACCGAGTTGACATTCGCTTAAATGGTCAATCAATGTTGCTTGTAATTAAACAAAAAATCGTTGTTTTGGCTTCCAGAAAAAATATATAGGGAAGTCCTTTGACTTGATAATCCATTTGAATACAAACGAGAAATTAGAAATTTGCATGTCGTTTGCCAAAAAGAATTTCTAAGTAATATTTCGCTAAATATTTTCCTTACTACAGAATATATTTTAATACACCTAAAAAAATTTAGGATAATAAAAATTTGTTTTCATAAAATTCTCCCCGTCGGGGAATCGAACCCCGGTCTCCCGCGTGACAGGCGGGGATACTCACCACTATACTAACGAGGACACGCAGTTTACCGAGTTGACATTAGCTTAAATGGTCAATCAATGTTGCTTGTAATTAAACAAAAAATCGTTGTTTTGACTTCCAGAAAAAATATATAGGGAAGTCCTTTGACTTGATAATCCATTTGAATGCAAACGAGAAATTAGAAATTTGCATGTCGTTTGTCAAAAAGAATTCCTACGTAATATTTCGCTAAACATTTTCCTTACCACAGAATATATTTTACTAAACCTAAAAATATTGAGGATAATAAAAGTACGTTTTCATAAAATACTCCCCGTCGGGGAATCGAACCCCGGTCTCCCGCGTGACAGGCGGGGATACTCACCACTATACTAACGAGGACACATTGTTGGTCGTGTTAACTTTGCTTAAATGGCCAATAATTGTTGCTTATTATTTAATTTAAAATCGTTGTTTAGGCTTACGAGCAGAATAAGATTGGGAAAACCTTTCATCCAATAACCCAGTTGAATATATACGAGAATGTAAAATTCTGCATGTCATTTGACAATGCGAAATCCTAAGTAAAACTTCGCAATTACTTTTCTTTATTGCAGACCTAAATTTAATTACTAACCTAGGCACCAAATTTTATATAAGTTTAATTCCATAATAATACACATGGAACATTATAAGTACCACACAGATGAATTGATTACGAAACGGATTTATTACTTTTTTAAAGTTGTTTCATTCGAAATTTACAATCATGTCTCTTGTAAACAAACATATGTGATGGTACGGTTAAACAAAATCCTTGTAGTTTTTTACCTTTGAAATTTTTTTTAATAAAGATGAATCAACTTTATCAAGATTTTAACTAACCGTAAGTCGTTATGCCAGAAGATAAGCGCGACCTCCCAAAGAATTAATGTAACGATCGTTATCTTCCTGTTTCATGTCATTAGCAAGAACAACGTCGTATTTTTTCTTATCGTACCGCTGTTTCTAATGTGATCAAAGAAATCGTTCGGAGATAGGGTATCACATTTTTTCATTTTCGAGTAAACGGTTATAAAGGACGGGCCACCGCATGCAACTTGTACATTTGTTTCTGGATCGAGAACAATCCTCCGAATCAACAGAATCTAATAATAAATCAATACAATGCAAGAATCCGTCGCAAAGCTTCCAGTTGATGATGTCATTATTCTCTTAGCCATGGTAAGTTAACCAAACTTTTACTATAAGCTCTTACGATTGTTTATGTCATAGATTGATTACTTCTAACCTTAATTTTTATTCTTAGAGCTTGCAAAAAGTTCTGAAAATTCAAAAATCTGAGAAGTCGACGAACTGCTCCATTCGACCAGCAGGTTCTCGTAGAATTTCCCGATCAAAAAATCGAAATTCATTAAGTGATAAAGGTATTCTGGCTGTGCGAAAAGTAAAGAGGACTTTTCGTGAAATGGAAGACAATGAAGAGCACTCTGGTCCGAAGAGAACCTGTGTTCGTATCCCTTCAAGTTTTGGTAAAGAAAATGTTACCACGGTTAAAAAATCAATCTCGGGTAGATCGACAAAAATTATCGAAAAATTGAACAAACAGAAGTTGAAATCCAGCTCGCCTCTGTGGTTAAAAGTTGTGCGACAGCAACACGGAATGTCCTGTCACGATAAATTAAAGAAACTTCCAATACTAGTTTAATTTATTTACCTATAACCTCTTTTACACAACTTATGTTCCCACTGATTGTTCTTTCACTGTTGCATTGCCTTTGTCGCCTCTTTATTGTAAGTTTTTCAAGTTTCTTTTCTAAAATACAGATTTCACTTTCGAATTTATATATCGTTTGTGTTCTTGAAATGCGGCGTTTCATTGATGCTCTATATTTACGGTAAATTGTATTTCCGTTTCAAAAAATATACAACAGAGTTTATAAATAATGTTGTAGTTGATAAACGTACGAAATTGTTGTAATGAAAGTATATTTTTATACAAAATCTCCCCGTCGGGAAATCGAACCCCGGTCTCCCGCGTGACAGGCGGGGATACTCACCACTATACTAACGAGGACACGTAGTTGACCGAGTTGACATTCGCTTAAATGGTCAATCAATGTTGCTTGTAATTAAACAAAAAATCGTTGTTTTGGCTTCCAGAAAAAATATTATAGGGAAGTCCTTTGACTTGATAATCCATTTGAATACAAACGAGAAATTAGAAATTTGCATGTCGTTTGCCAAAAAGAATTTCTAAGTAATATTTCGCTAAATATTTTCCTTACTACAGAATATATTTTAATACACCTAAAAAAATTTAGGATAATATAAATTTGTTTTCATAAAATTCTCCCCGTCGGGAAATCGAACCCCGGTCTCCCGCGTGACAGGCGGGGATACTCACCACTATACTAACGAGGACACGCAGTTTACCGAGTTGACATTAGCTTAAATGGTCAATCAATGTTGCTTGTAATTAAACAAAAAATCGTTGTTTTGACTTCCAGAAAAAATATATAGGGAAGTCCTTTGACTTGATAATCCATTTGAATGCAAACGAGAAATTAGAAATTTGCATGTCGTTTGCCAAAAAGAATTCCTACGTAATATTTCGCTAAACATTTTCCTTACCACAGAATATATTTTACTAAACCTAAAAATATTGAGGATAATAAAAGTACGTTTTCATAAAATACTCCCCGTCGGGGAATCGAACCCCGGTCTCCCGCGTGACAGGCGGGGATACTCACCACTATACTAACGAGGACACATTGTTGGACCAGTTAACTTTGCTTAAATGGCCAATAATTGTTGCTTATTATTTAATTTAAAATCGTTGTTTAGGCTTACGAGCAGAATAAGATTGGGAAAACCTTTCATCCAATAACCCAGTTGAATATATACGAGAATGTAAAATTCTGCATGTCATTTGACAATGCGAAATCCTAAGTAAAACTTCGCAATTACTTTTCTTTATTGCAGACCTAAATTTAATTACTAACCTAGGCACCAAATTTTATATAAGTTTAATTCCATAATAATACACATGGAACATTATAAGTACCACACAGATGAATTGATTACGAAAGCGGATTTATTACTTTTTTAAAGTTGTTTCATTCGAAATTTACAATCATGTCTCTTGAAAACAAACATCTATGATGGTACGGTTAAACAAAATCCCTTGTAGTTTTTTACCTTTGAAATTTTTTTTAATAAAGATGAATCAACTTTATCAAGATTTTAACTAACCGTAAGTCGTTATGCCAGAAGATAAGCGCGACCTCCCAAAGAATTAATGTAACGATCGTTATCTTCCTGTTTCATGTCATTAGCAAGAACAACGTCGTATTTTTTCTTATCGTACCGCTGTTTCTAATGTGATCAAAGGGATCGTTCGGAGATAGGGTATCAGATTTTTTCATTTTCGAGTAAACGGTTATAAAGGACGGGCCACCGCATGCAACTTGTACATTTGTTTCTGGATCGAGAACAATCCTCCGAATCAACAGAATCTAATAATAAATCAATACAATGCAAGAATCCGTCGCAAAGCTTCCAGTTGATGATGTCAGTATTCTCTTAGCCATGGTAAGTTAACCAAACTTTTACTATAAGCTCTTACGATTGTTTATGTCATAGATTGATTACTTCTAACCTTAATTTTTATTCTTAGAGCTTGCAAGAAGTTCTGAAAATTCAAAAATCTGAGAACTCGACGAACTGCTCCATTCGACCAGCAGGTTCTCGTAGAATTTCCCGATCAAAAAATCGAAATTCATTAAGTGATAAAGGTATTCTGGCTGTGCGAAAAGTAAAGAGGACTTTTCGTGAAATGGAAGACAATGAAGAGCACTCTGGTCCGAAGAGAACCTGTGTTCGTATCCCTTCAAGTTTTGGTAAAGAAAATGTTACCACGGTTAAAAAATCAATCTCGGGTAGATCGACAAAAATTATCGAAAAATTGAACAAACAGAAGTTGAAATCCAGCTCGCCTCTGTGGTTAAAAGTTGTGCGACAGCAACACGGAATGTCCTGTCACGATAAATTAAAGAAACTTCCAATACTAGTTTAATTTATTTACCTATAACCTCTTTTACACAACTTATGTTCCCACTGATTGTTCTTTCACTGTTGCATTGCCTTTGTCGCCTCTTTATTGTAAGTTTTTCAAATTTCTTTTCTAAAATACAGATTTCACTTTCGAATTTATTTATCCGTTTGTGTTCTTGAAATGCGGCGTTTCATTGATGCTCTATATTTACGGTAAATTGTATTTCCCGTTTCAAAAAATATACAACAGAGTTTATAAATAATGGTTGTTGTTGATAAACGTACGAAATTGTTGTAATGAAAGTATATTTTTATACAAAATCTCACCGTCGGGGAATCGAACCCCGGTCTCCCGCGTGACAGGCGGGGATACTCACCACTATACTAACGAGGACACGTAGTTGACCGAGTTGACATTCGCTTAAATGGTCAATCAATGTTGCTTGTAATTAAACAAAAAATCGTTGTTTTGGCTTCCAGAAAAAATATATAGGGAAGTCCTTTGACTTGATAATCCATTTGAATACAAACGAGAAATTAGAAATTTGCATGTCGTTTGCCAAAAAGAATTTCTAAGTAATATTTCGCTAAATATTTTCCTTACTACAGAATATATTTTAATACACCTAAAAAAATTTAGGATAATAAAAATTTGTTTTCATAAAATTCTCCCCGTCGGGGAATCGAACCCCGGTCTCCCGCGTGACAGGCGGGGATACTCACCACTATACTAACGAGGACACGCAGTTTGACCGAGTTGACATTAGCTTAAATGGTCAATCAATGTTGCTTGTAATTAAACAAAAAATCGTTGTTTTGACTTCCAGAAAAAATATATAGGGAAGTCCTTTGACTTGATAATCCATTTGAATGCAAACGAGAAATTAGAAATTTGCATGTCGTTTGCCAAGAAGAATTCCTACGTAATATTTCGCTAAACATTTTCCTCACCACAGAATATATTTTACTAAACCTAAAAAATATTGAGGATAATAAAAGTACGTTTTCATAAAATACTCCTCCGTCGGGGAATCGAACCCCGGTCTCCCGCGTGACAGGCGGGGATACTCACCACTATACTAACGAGGACACATTGTTGGTCGAGTTAACTTTGCTTAAATGGCCAATAATTGTTGCTTATTATTTAATTTAAAATCGTTGTTTAGGCTTACGAGCAGAATAAGATTGGGAAAACCTTTCATCCAATAACCCAGTTGAATATATACGAGAATGTAAAATTCTGCATGTCATTTGACAATGCGAAATCCTAAGTAAAACTTCGCAATTACTTTTCTTTATTGCAGACCTAAATTTAATTACTAACCTAGGCACCAAATTTTATATAAGTTTAATTCCATAATAATACACATGGAACATTATAAGTACCACACAGATGAATTGATTACGAAACGGATTTATTACTTTTTTAAAGATGTTTCATTCGAAATTTACAATCATGTCTCTTGTAAACAAACATATGTGATGGTACGGTTAAACAAAATCCTTGTAGTTTTTTACCTTTGAAATTTTTTTTAATAAAGATGAATCAACTTTATCAAGATTTTAACTAACCGTAAGTCGTTATGCCAGAAGATAAGCGCGACCTCCCAAAGAATTAATGTAACGATCGTTATCTTCCTGTTTCATGTCATTAGCAAGAACAACGTCGTATTTTTTCTTATCGTACCGCTGTTTCTAATGTGATCAAAGGGATCGTTCGGAGATAGGGTATCACATTTTTTCATTTTCGAGTAAACGGTTATAAAGGACGGGCCACCGCATGCAGACTTGTACATTTGTTTCTGGATCGAGAACAATCCTCCGAATCAACAGAATCTAATAATAAATCAATACAATGCAAGAATCCGTCGCAAAGCTTCCAGTTGATGATGTCAGTATTCTCTTAGCCATGGTAAGTTAACCAAACTTTTACTATAAGCTCTTACGATTGTTTATGTCATAGATTGATTACTTCTAACCTTAATTTTTATTCTTAGAGCTTGCAAGAAGTTCTGAAAATTCAAAAATCTGAGAACTCGACGAACTGCTCCATTCGACCAGCAGGTTCTCGTAGAATTTCCCGATCAAAAAATCGAAATTCATTAAGTGATAAAGGTATTCTGGCTGTGCGAAAAGTAAAGAGGACTTTTCGTGAAATGGAAGACAATGAAGAGCACTCTGGTCCGAAGAGAACCTGTGTTCGTATCCCTTCAAGTTTTGGTAAAGAAAATGTTACCACGGTTAAAAAATCAATCTCGGGTAGATCGACAAAAATTATCGAAAAATTGAACAAACAGAAGTTGAAATCCAGCTCGCCTCTGTGGTTAAAAGTTGTGCGACAGAAACACGGAATGTCCTGTCACGATAAATTAAAGAAACTTCCAATACTAGTTTAATTTATTTACCTATAACCTCTTTTACACAACTTATGTTCCCAATGATTGTTCTTTCACTGTTGCATTGCCTTTGTCGCCTCTTTATTGTAAGTTTTTCAAATTTCTTTTCTATAATACAGATTTCACTTTCGAATTTATTTATCGTTTGTGTTCTTGAAATGCGGCGTTTCATTGATGCTCTATATTTACGGTAAATTGTATTTCCGTTTCAAAAAATATACAACAGAGTTTATAAATAATGTTGTTGTTGATAAACGTACGAAATTGTTGTAATGAAAGTATATTTTTATACAAAATCTCCCCGTCGGGGAATCGAACCCCGGTCTCCCGCGTGACAGGCGGGGATACTCACCACTATACTAACGAGGACACGTAGTTGACCGAGTTGACATTCGCTTAAATGGTCAATCAATGTTGCTCGTAATTAAACAAAAAATCGTTGTTTTGGCTTCCAGAAAAAATATATAGGGAAGTCCTTTGATTTGATAATCCATTTGAATACAAACGAGAAATTAGAAATTTGCATGTCGTTTGCCAAAAAGAATTTCTAAGTAATATTTCGCTAAATATTTTCCTTACTACAGAATATATTTTAATACATCTAAAAAAATTTAGGATAATAAAAATTTGTTTTCATAAAATTCTCCCCGTCGGGAAATCGAACCCCGGTCTCCCGCGTGACAGGCGGGGATACTCACCACTATACTAACGAGGACACGCAGTTTACCGAGTTGACATTAGCTTAAATGGTCAATCAATGTTGCTTGTAATTAAACAAAAAATCGTTGTTTTGACTTCCAGAAAAAATATATAGGGAAGTCCTTTGACTTGATAATCCATTTGAATGCAAACGAGAAATTAGAAATTTGCATGTCGTTTGTCAAAAAGAATTCCTACGTAATATTTCGCTAAACATTTTCCTTACCACAGAATATATTTTACTAAACCTAAAAATATTGAGGATAATAAAAGTACGTTTTCATAAAATACTCCCCGTCGGGGAATCGAACCCCGGTCTTCCGCGTGACAGGCGGGGATACTCACCACTGATACTAACGAGGACACATTGTTGGACCAGTTAACTTTGCTTAAATGGCCAATAATTGTTGCTTATTATTTAATTTAAAATCGTTGTTTAGGCTTACGAGCAGAATAAGATTGGGAAAACCTTTCATCCCAATAACCCAGTTGAATATATACGAGAATGTAAAATTCTGCATGTCATTTGACAATGCGAAATCCTAAGTAAAACTTCGCAATTACTTTTCTTTATTGCAGACCTAAATTTAATTACTAACCTAGGCACCAAATTTTATATAAGTTTAATTCCATAATAATACACATGGAACATTATAAGTACCACACAGATGAATTGATTACGAAACGGATTTATTACTTTTTTAAAGTTGTTTCATTCGAAATTTACAATCATGTCTCTTGTAAACAAACATCTATGATGGTACGGTTAAACAAAATCCTTGTAGTTTTTTACCTTTGAAATTTTTTTTAATAAAGATGAATCAACTTTATCAAGATTTTAACTAACCGTAAGTCGTTATGCCAGAAGATAAGCGCGACCTCCCAAAGAATTAATGTAACGATCGTTATCTTCCTGTTTCATGTCATTAGCAAGAACAACGTCGTATTTTTTCTTATCGTACCGCTGTTTCTAATGTGATCAAAGGAATCGTTCGGAGATAGGGTATCACATTTTTTCATTTTCGAGTAAACGGTTATAAAGGACGGGCCACCGCATGCAAATTGTACATTTGTTTCTGGATCGAGAACAATCCTCCGAATCAACAGAATCTAATAATAAATCAATACAATGCAAGAATCCGTCGCAAAGCTTCCAGTTGATGATGTCAGTATTCTCTTAGCCATGGTAAGTTAACCAAACTTTTACTATAAGCTCTTACGATTGTTTATGTCATAGATTGATTACTTCTAACCTTAATTTTTATTCTTAGAGCTTGCAAGAAGTTCTGAAAATTCAAAAATCTGAGAACTCGACGAACTGCTCCATTCGACCAGCAGGTTCTCGTAGAATTTCCCGATCAAAAAATCGAAATTCATTAAGTGATAAAGGTATTCTGGCTGTGCGAAAAGTAAAGAGGACTTTTCGTGAAATGGAAGACAATGAAGAGCACTCTGGTCCGAAGAGAACCTGTGTTCGTATCCCTTCAAGTTTTGGTAAAGAAAATGTTACCACGGTTAAAAAATCAATCTCGGGTAGATCGACAAAAATTATCGAAAAATTGAACAAACAGAAGTTGAAATCCAGCTCGCCTCTGTGGTTAAAAGTTGTGCGACAGAAACACGGAATGTCCTGTCACGATAAATTAAAGAAACTTCCAATACTAGTTTAATTTATTTACCTATAACCTCTTTTACACAACTTATGTTCCCAATGATTGTTCTTTCACTGTTGCATTGCCTTTGTCGCCTCTTTATTGTAAGTTTTTCAAATTTCTTTTCTATAATACAGATTTCACTTTCGAATTTATTTATCGTTTGTGTTCTTGAAATGCGGCGTTTCATTGATGCTCTATATTTACGGTAAATTGTATTTCCGTTTCAAAAAATATACAACAGAGTTTATAAATAATGTTGTTGTTGATAAACGTACGAAATTGTTGTAATGAAAGTATATTTTTATACAAAATCTCCCCGTCGGGGAATCGAACCCCGGTCTCCCGCGTGACAGGCGGGGATACTCACTACTATACTAACGAGGACACGTAGTTGACCGAGTTGACATTCGCTTAAATGGTCAATCAATGTTGCTTGTAATTAAACAAAAAATCGTTGTTTTGGCTTCCAGAAAAAATTATATGGAAGTCCTTTGCCTTGATAATCCATTTGAATACAAACGAGAAATTAGAAATTTGCATGTCGTTTGCCAAAAAGAATTTCTAAGTAATATTTCGCTAAATATTTTCCTTACTACAGAATATATTTTAATACACCTAAAAAAATTTAGGATAATAAAAATTTGTTTTCATAAAATTCTCCCCGTCGGGGAATCGAACCCCGGTCTCCCGCGTGACAGGCGGGGATACTCACCACTATACTAACGAGGACACGCAGTTTACCGAGTTGACATTAGCTTAAATGGTCAATCAATGTTGCTTGTAATTAAACAAAAAATCGTTGTTTTGACTTCCAGAAAAAATATATAGGGAAGTCCTTTGACTTGATAATCCATTTGAATGCAAACGAGAAATTAGAAATTTGCATGTCGTTTGCCAAAAAGAATTCCTACGTAATATTTCGCTAAACATTTTCCTTACTAAAAAATATATTTTACTAAACCTAAAAAAATTGAGGATAATAAAAGTACGTTTTCATAAAATACTCCCTGTCCCGGAATCGAACCCCGGTCTCCCGCGTGACAGGCGGGGATACTCACCACTATACTAACGAGGACACATTGTTGGACGAGTTAACATTGCTTAAATGGCCAATAATTGTTGCTTATTATTTAATTTAAAATCGTTGTTTAGGCTTACGAGCAGAATAAGATTGGGAAAACCTTTCATCCAATAACCCAGTTGAATATATACGAGAATGTAAAATTCTGCATGTCATTTGACAATGCGAAATCCTATGTAAAACTTCGCAATTACTTTTCTTTATTGCAGACCTACATTTAATTACTAACCTAGGCACCAAATTTTATATAAGTTTAATTCCATAATAATACACATGGTAACATTATAAGTACCACACAGATGAATTGATTACGAAACGGATTTATTACTTCTTTAAAGTTGTTTCATTCGAAATTTACAATCATGTCTCTTGTAAACAAACATCTGTGATGGTACGGTTAAACAAAATCCTTGTAGTTTTTTACCTTTGAATTTTTTTTTAATAAAGATGAATCAACTTTATCAAGATTTTAACTAACCGTAAGTCGTTATGCCAGAAGATAAGCGCGACCTCCCAAAGAATTAATGTAACGATCGTTATCTTCCTGTTTCATGTCATTAGCAAGAACAACGTCGTATTTTTTCTTATCGTACCGCTGTTTCTAATGTGATCAAAGGGATCGTTCGGAGATAGGGTATCACATTTTTTCATTTTCGAGTAAACGGTTATAAAGGACGGGCCACCGCATGCAACTTGTACATTTGTTTCTGGATCGAGAACAATCCTCCGAATCAACAGAATCTAATAATAAATCAATACAATGCAAGAATCCGTCGCAAAGCTTCCAGTTGATGATGTCAGTATTCTCTTAGCCATGGTAAGTTAACCAAACTTTTACTATAAGCTCTTACGATTGTTTATGTCATAGATTGATTACTTCTAACCTTAATTTTTATTCTTAGAGCTTGCAAGAAGTTCTGAAAATTCAAAAATCTGAGAACTCGACGAACTGCTCCATTCGACCAGCAGGTTCTCGTAGAATTTCCCGATCAAAAAATCGAAATTCATTAAGTGATAAAGGTATTCTGGCTGTGCGAAAAGTAAAGAGGACTTTTCGTGAAATGGAAGACAATGAAGAGCACTCTGGTCCGAAGAGAACCTGTGTTCGTATCCCTTCAAGTTTTGGTAAAGAAAATGTTACCACGGTTAAAAAGATCAATCTCGGGTAGATCGACCAAAAATTATCGAAAAATTGAACAAACAGAAGTTGAAATCCAGCTCGCCTCTGTGGTTAAAAGTTGTGCGACAGCAACACTGGAATGTCCTGTCACGATAAATTAAAGAAACTTCCAATACTAGTTTAATTTATTTACCTATAACCTCTTTTACACAAATTATGTTCCCAATGATTGTTCTTTCACTGTTGCATTGCCTTTGTCGCCTCTTTATTGTAAGTTTTTCAAATTTCTTTTCTATAATACAGATTTCACTTTCGAATTTATTTATCGTTTGTGTTCTTGAAATGCGGCGTTTCATTGATGCTCTATATTTACGGTAAATTGTATTTTCCGTTTCAAAAAATATACAACAGAGATTATAAATAATGTTGTTGTTGATAAACGTACGAAATTGTTGTAATGAAAGTATATTTTTATACAAAATCTCCCCGTCGGGGAATCGAACCCCGGTCTCCCGCGTGACAGGCGGGGATACTCACCACTATACTAACGAGGACACGTAGTTGACCGAGTTGACATTCGCTTAAATGGTCAATCAATGTTTCTTGTAATTAAACAAAAAACGTTGTTTTGACTTCCAGAAAAATATATAGGGAAGTCCTTTGACTTGATAATCCATTTGAATGCAAACGAGAAATTAGAAATTTGCATGTCGTTTGCCAAAAAGAATTCCTACGTAATATTTTGCTAAACATTTTCCTTACCACAGAATATATTTTACTAAACCTAAAAAAATTGAGGATAATAAAAGTACGTTTTCATAAAATACTCCCCGTCGGGGAATCGAACCCCGGTCTCCCGCGTGACAGGCGGGGATACTCACCACTATACTAACGATGACACATTGTTGGTCGAGTTAACATTGCTTAAATGGCCAATAATTGTTGCTTATTATTTAATTTAAAATCGTTGTTTTGACTTCCAGAAAAAATATATAGGGAAGTCCTTTGACTTGATAATCCATTTGAATACAAACGAGAAATTAGAAATTTGCATGTCGTTTGCCAAAAAGAATTTCTAAGTAATATTTCGCTAAACATTTTCCTTACTACAGAATATATTTTAATACACCTAAAAAAAATTAGGATAATGCGAAATCCTATGTAAAACTTCGCAATTACTTTTCTTTATTGCAGACCTACATTTAATTACTAACCTAGGCACCAAATTTTATATAAGTTTAATTCCATAATCATACACATGGAACATTATAAGTACCACACAGATGAATTGATTACGAAACGGATTTATTACTTCTTTAAAGTTGTTTCATTCGAAATTTACAATCATGTCTCTTGTAAACAAACATCTGTGATGGTACGGTTAAACAAAATCCTTGTAGTTTTTTACCTTTGAATTTTTTTTTAATAAAGATGAATCAACTTTATTAAAGATTTTAACTAACCGTAAGTCGTTATGCCAGAAGATAAGCGCGACCTCCCAAAGAATTAATGTAACGATCGTTATCTTCCTGTTTCATGTCATTAGCAAGAACAACGTCGTATTTTTTCTTATCGTACCGCTGTTTCTAATGTGATCAAAGGGATCGTTCGGAGATAGGGTATCACATTTTTTTCATTTTCGAGTAAACGGTTATAAAGGACGGGCCACCGCATGCAACTTGTACATTTGTTTCTGGATCGAGAACAATCCTCCGAATCAACAGAATCTAATAATAAATCAATACAATGCAAGAATCCGTCGCAAAGCTTCCAGTTGATTGATGTCAGTATTCTCTTAGCCATGGTAAGTTAACCAAACTTTTACTATAAGCTCTTACGATTGTTTATGTCATAGATTGATTACTTCTAACCTTAATTTTTATTCTTAGAGCTTGCAAGAAGTTCTGAAAATTCAAAAATCTGAGAACTCGACGAACTGCTCCATTCGACCAGCAGGTTCTCGTAGAATTTCCCGATCAAAAAATCGAAATTCATTAAGTGATAAAGGTATTCTGGCTGTGCGAAAAGTAAAGAGGACTTTTCGTGAAATGGAAGACAATGAAGAGCACTCTGGTCCGAAGAGAACCTGTGTTCGTATCCCTTCAAGTTTTGGTAAAGAAAATGTTACCACGGTTAAAAAATCAATCTCGGGTAGATCGACAAAAATTATCGAAAAATTGAACAAACAGAAGTTGAAATCCAGCTCGCCTCTGTGGGTTAAAAGTTGTGCGACAGAAACACGGAATGTCCTGTCACGATAAATTAAAGAAACTTCCAATACTAGTTTAATTTATTTACCTATAACCTCTTTTACACAACTTATGTTCCCAATGATTGTTCTTTCACTGTTGCATTGCCTTTGTCGCCTCTTTATTGTAAGTTTTTCAAATTTCTTTTCTATAATACAGATTTCACTTTCGAAGTTTATTTATCGCTTTGTGTTCTTGAAATGCGGCGTTTCATTGATGCTCTATATTTACGGTAAATTGTATTTCCGTTTCAAAAAATATACAACAGAGTTTATAAATAATGTTGTTGTTGATAAACGTACGAAATTGCTTGTAATGAAAGTATATTTTTATACAAAATCTCCCCGTCGGGGAATCGAACCCCGGTCTTCCGCGTGACAGGCGGGGATACTCACCACTTATACTAACGAGGACACGTAGTTGACCGAGTTGACATTCGCTTAAATGGTCAATCAATGTTGCTCGTAATTAAACAAAAAATCGTTGTTTTGGCTTCCAGAAAAAATATATAGGGAAGTCCTTTGATTTGATAATCCATTTGAATACAAACGAGAAATTAGAAATTTGCATGTCGTTTGCCAAAAAGAATTTCTAAGTAATATTTCGCTAAATATTTTCCTTACTACAGAATATATTTTAATACATCTAAAAAAATTTAGGATAATAAAAATTTGTTTTCATAAAATTCTCCCCGTCGGGAAATCGAACCCCGGTCTCCCGCGTGACAGGCGGGGATACTCACCACTATACTAACGAGGACACGCAGTTTACCGAGTTGACATTAGCTTAAATGGTCAATCAATGTTGCTTGTAATTAAACAAAAAATCGTTGTTTTGACTTCCAGAAAAAATATATAGGGAAGTCCTTTGACTTGATAATCCATTTGAATGCAAACGAGAAATTAGAAATTTGCATGTCGTTTGCCAAAAAGAATTCCTACGTAATATTTCGCTAAACATTTTCCTTACCACAGAATATATTTTACTAAACCCACCACAATTGAGGATAATAAAAGTACGTTTTCATAAAATACTCCCCGTCGGGGAATCGAACCCCGGTCTCCCGCGTGACAGGCGGGGATACTCACCACTATACTAACGAGGACACAATGTTGGACGAGTTAACATTGCTTAAATGGCCAATAATTGTTGCTTATTATTTAATTTAAAATCGTTGTTTAGGCTTACGAGCAGAATAAGATTGGGAAAACCTTTCATCCAATAACCCAGTTGAATATATACGAGAATGTAAAATTCTGCATGTCATTTGACAATGCGAAATCCTAAGTAAAACTTCGCAATTACTATTCTTTATTGCAGACCTAAATTTAATTACTAACCTAGGCACCAAATTTTATATAAGTTTAATTCCATAATGATACACATGGAACATTATAAGTACCACACAGATGAATTGATTACGAAACGGATTTATTACTTTTCTTTAAAGTTGTTTCATTTCGAAATTTACAATCATGTCTCTTGTAAACAAACATCTGTGATGGTACGGTTAAACAAAATCCTTGTAGTTTTTTACCTTTGAAATTTTTTTTAATAAAGATGAATCAACTTTATCAAGATTTTAACTAACCGTAAGTCGTTATGCCAGAAGATAAGCGCGACCTCCCAAAGAATTAATGTAACGATCGTTATCTTCCTGTTTCATGTCATTAGCAAGAACAACGTCGTATTTTTTCTTATCGTACCGCTGTTTCTAATGTGATCAAAGAAATCGTTCGGAGATAGGGTATCACATTTTTTCATTTTCGAGTAAACGGTTATAAAGGACGGGCCACCGCATGCAACTTGTACATTTGTTTCTGGATCGAGAACAATCCTCCGAATCAACAGAATCTAATAATAAATCAATACAATGCAAGAATCCGTCGCAAAGCTTCCAGTTGATGATGTCAGTATTCTCTTAGCCATGGTAAGTTAACCAAACTTTTACTATAAGCTCTTACGATTGTTTATGTCATAGATTGATTACTTCTAACCTTAATTTTTATTCTTAGAGCTTGCAAGAAGTTCTGAAAATTCAAAAATCTGAGAACTCGACGAACTGCTCCATTCGACCAGCAGGTTCTCGTAGAATTTCCCGATCAAAAAATCGAAATTCATTAAGTGATAAAGGTATTCTGGCTGTGCTAAAAGTAAAGAGAACTTTTCGTGAAATGGAAGACAATGAAGAGCACTCTGGTCCGAAGAGAACCTGTGTTCGTATCCCTTCAAGTTTTGGTAAAGAAAATGTTACCACGGTTAAAAAATCAATCTCGGGTAGATCGACAAAAATTATCGAAAAATTGAACAAACAGAAGTTGAAATCCAGCTCGCCTCTGTGGTTAAAAGTTGTGCGACAGCAACACGGAATGTCCTGTCACGATAAATTAAAGAAACTTCCAATACTAGTTTAATTTATTTACCTATAACCTCTTTTACACAACTTATGTTCCCACTGATTGTTCTTTCACTGTTGCATTGCCTTTGTCGCCTCTTTATTGTAAGTTTTTCAAATTTCTTTTCTAAAATACAGATTTCACTTTCGAATTTATTTATCGTTTGTGTTCTTGAAATGCGGCGTTTCATTGATGCTCTATATTTACGGTAAATTGTATTTCCGTTTCAAAAAATATACAACAGAGTTTATAAATAATGTTGTTGTTGATAAACGTACGAAATTGTTGTAATGAAAGTATATTTTTATACAAAATCTCACCGTCGGGGAATCGAACCCCGGTCTCCCGCGTGACAGGCGGGGATACTCACCACTATACTAACGAGGACACGTAGTTGACCGAGTTGACATTCGCTTAAATGGTCAATCAATGTTGCTTGTAATTAAACAAAAAATCGTTGTTTTGGCTTCCAGAAAAAATATATAGGGAAGTCCTTTGACTTGATAATCCATTTGAATACAAACGAGAAATTAGAAATTTGCATGTCGTTTGCCAAAAAGAATTTCTAAGTAATATTTCGCTAAATATTTTCCTTACTACAGAATATATTTTAATACACCTAAAAAAATTTAGGATAATAAAAATTTGTTTTCATAAAATTCTCCCCGTCGGGGAATCGAACCCCGGTCTCCCGCGTGACAGGCGGGGATACTCACCACTATACTAACGAGGACACGCAGTTTACCGAGTTGACATTAGCTTAAATGGTCAATCAATGTTGCTTGTAATTAAACAAAAAATCGTTGTTTTGACTTCCAGAAAAAATATATAGGGAAGTCCTTTGACTTGATAATCCATTTGAATGCAAACGAGAAATTAGAAATTTGCATGTCGTTTGCCAAAAAGAATTCCTACGTAATATTTCGCTAAACATTTTCCTTACCACAGAATATATTTTACTAAACCTAAAAAAATTGAGGATAATAAAAGTACGTTTTCATATAATACTCCCCGTCGGGGAATCGAACCCCGGTCTCCCGCGTGACAGGCGGGGATACTCACCACTATACTAACGAGGACACATTGTTGGACGAGTTAACATTGCTTAAATGGCCAATAATTGTTGCTTATTATTTAATTTAAAATCGTTGTTTAGGCTTACGAGCAGAATAAGATCTGGGAAAACCTTTCATCCAATAACCCAGTTGAATATATACGAGAATGTAAAATTCTGCATGTCATTTGACAATGCGAAATCCTAAGTAAAACTTCGCAATTACTTTTCTTTATTGCAGACCTAAATTTAATTACTAACCTAGGCACCAAATTTTATATAAGTTAAATTCCATAATGATACACATGGAACATTATAAGTACCACACAGATGAATTGATTACGAAACGGATTTATTACTTATTTAAAGTTGTTTCATTCGAAATTTACAATCATGTCTCTTGTAATCAAACATCTATGATGGTACGGTTAAACAAAATCCTTGTAGTTTTTTACCTTTGAAATTTTTTTTAATAAAGATGAATCAACTTTATCAAGATTTTAACTAACCGTAAGTCGTTATGCCAGAAGATAAGCGCGACCTCCCAAAGAATTAATGTAACGATCGTTATCTTCCTGTTTCATGTCATTAGCAAGAACAACGTCGTATTTTTTCTTATCGTACCGCTGTTTCTAATGTGATCAAAGGGATCGTTCGGAGATAGGGTATCACATTTTTTTCATTTTCGAGTAAACGGTTATAAAGGACGGGCCACCGCATGCAAATTGTACATTTGTTTCTGGATCGAGAACAATCCTCCGAATCAACAGAATCTAATAATAAATCAATACAATGCAAGAATCCGTCGCAAAGCTTCCAGTTGATGATGTCAGTATTCTCTTAGCCATGGTAAGTTAACCAAACTTTTACTATAAGCTCTTACGATTGTTTATGTCATAGATTGATTACTTCTAACCTTAATTTTTATTCTTAGAGCTTGCAAGAAGTTCTGAAAATTCAAAAATCTGAGAACTCGACGAACTGCTCCATTCGACCAGCAGGTTCTCGTAGAATTTCCCGATCAAAAAATCGAAATTCATTAAGTGATAAAGGTATTCTGGCTGTGCGAAAAGTAAAGAGGACTTTTCGTGAAATGGAAGACAATGAAGAGCACTCTGGTCCGAAGAGAACCTGTGTTCGTATCCCTTCAAGTTTTGGTAAAGAAAATGTTACCACGGTTAAAAAATCAATCTCGGGTAGATCGACAAAAATTATCGAAAAATTGAACAAACAGAAGTTGAAATCCAGCTCGCCTCTGTGGTTAAAAGTTGTGCGACAGAAACACGGAATGTCCTGTCACGATAAATTAAAGAAACTTCCAATACTAGTTTAATTTATTTACCTAT